>JAWQFY010000096.1:0-59500 GCA_037055185.1 Capillidium rhysosporum
CTATATATGTTTATTTAATTAAATGATAAAAATTTTAGTTTTTTTAGTATTTATATATATTAATATTATATAAATATTTTACTAAAATTTTAAAATATATTTATACTATTAAAATAATATACTTTAGAAATTTGTAAATAATAGCTAAATATATATAAATATTATATTAATATATATTTAAATATTTATTAAAATTTTTTTATTTTATTTTATAAATAGTTTTAATTATAAGTTATAAATACAAAATATTATATTTAATATTTATTATATATAAATATTATATTTAATATTTATTATATATAAATATTATTAAAATTTAAATGTTTTTTAGCTATTATTTATAATTTTTAAAAATATAATATTATAATACTATTATAAATATATGTTAAATTTTTAATAAAATATTAATATATTATTAATATAGTTATATACTAAAAAAGAACTACTATTTTTATTATATTATTATGAAAAAAATAGAAGTTTATAGCTTATACTATATTTATTTTATAATTATAGTAATGTAAAAGCAATCTAATAACTATAAAATTATATTTTTATAGCTATAAGTTATAAAAGTTAAGTATATATTAAAAATATTAATATTAAGCTTTTCAACTAATATTAAAGCTATAATATAGTTTTTTATTAAAGTAAAAAAAGTTTATTTAAATTTTATTTTATTTTCTTTTATATAATAAAAGAAAAAAATTAAATTAATTAAATTAAATACATATTTTTTACTTTAATAAAAATATAAAATATTAGTAAAGCTAATTTAAAAAACTTATAAATAGTTATATAGTTTTAATAAAATAATTTTAGTTTAAAGTTTATAATTTTTAATTATAAAAAATAAAATAAAATATTAAAAAAAACTTTAGTAAAAATATACTTTTTTTTAAAGTTACTATAATAAAAATTAAATATATATAATTTTTATAATAATAAAATTTCTAATTTAAATAGTATTTACTATATATATAAAACTAAATAAATAAAAATTATTTATTTAATTAAAACCTAAATATATTAAGTTTTTAAAATTTATTAAGTTTTTTATATAAAAATTAGCTATTTTTAATAGTTGCCAATTTTTTATTTGTATGGTTAAAAGCTATATAGTTTTATTAAAGTACTTTTGCTTATAATTATAATTAAAAAAATATTTTTAATACTTAAAATTTGAAAAATAAAATTATATAAATTAATTTTCTAGTATAATATTATTATTTATTAAATTAATAATTTCTAACTTAATTTTAAACTTTATTTATTTATTTTTAATTTTTTTAATATAATTTACTAATATAAATTAAAATAAGCTAAAAATAAATAGCATTTACTTATTATAAATCAATTATTATATATATAATAAAACTTTATTATAAAATTCTACTAAAAAATAATAAGTATTTTATATTTATATTTAGTATCTTTTTTTAGTTATTTTAGTCTACTTTTTTAAATATTTTAAAGTTATATTTTATTAAAAAAAATACTATTATCTTTTTATTTAAATATTTTGTTTATTTTTTTAATTGCTTATATTATAACTTAACTTTTATATATATATAAACTAGTTAGCTTTACTAAAAGTATTTTAAATATTTATATTAGTATAATTATTAATTAAATTATTACCATTATTATTTTTCTCATTATTAATAATATAAATATTATATTAATATTTTAATATATATTTGCAATTAAATTTATATTGCTTATAATTACTATATTATTATTATATTTTATAACTTAAATATTTACTTTAGTATAATATTGCAAACTAGACATTATAGTTAGTAAATTAAAAAAAAATAAACAAAATTTAAAAAAATAAAATTTTAGTAAATATATATATATTTAAGTATAATATTTAAACAAAACTTTAAAAATAATATAGTATTTAGTAAAATTAATATTCTTTTTAAAATATATAATTAATTTAAATTAATATTTTATTTTAGTTTTATTTTTAACTTATTATTTATAAAAGTTTTTTTTATTTTTATTTTATACTATCTTTACTATTTATTTTTTATATTTATTTAGCTTAAATATTCTTTCATTTTAAATTTTATAAATCTGCTATTAATTATATATATATATTTCTTTTTTAGCATTATTATATTTATAATATTAATTTTACTTTAATTATTATTTTTTAATAGTTAAATTTTTAACACTATAATATATTAATATTTAATAGTGTTTTTATAATTAATATTTTTTATTATATTTAGAGATAAAGTCTACTTAAATATACTTTTTTTACTAATAAATTTTAAAATATAAGCATTATATTGTAAAATAAATATAAAATTTTTAAATTATAATTAACTAAATTATTTTTAAAACAATGATATAATCAGCTTATTTTTAATATTAACTAAAAAAAGTTAAAACATTAAAATGTGCTAAATTTCTAACCTTACTAAAAAATGAAATTGTCTATTAAAATAAAATAACTACATGCTTTAAAAAAAATATTTGAGTAATTGAAATAATTAAACTATATTAAATGATAAATAAAAAATATTTAGTAATTTATATGCCAGTTAAGTAATATGATTTTGTAAATAATAGAGTTATAGCTAACTTAGAACGTAAATTACTTTAGTGGATCTAATAAGGTTAAAAGGCATTAAAGTTTGATAGTTTTATCAAAATATAATATTATAAAAGATTTAAATAATTGTAAAATTATTTTACAAATAAATTATAAAAACAGATGCCCCAGAGCGGGATTGAACCACTGATCTTCTGTTTACAAGACAGACGCCTTACCACTTGGCCACAGAGGCTTGCTACTCTTTAGTATTTAATTATATATTCATATAAAATAATTATTGTAAAAAAAATAATATTTTTTATTAAGTTTGATATTTAAAATTGTTTGGTGTAGGCTTGAACTCAAAAGGCCTTAAATCATTGTCTTTAAGAGTGCTGTACAGTTGCTTAATTTTTGGAAATGTAAACTGCAATCCACTATTTGTGACTCATTAAAATTCACTTTGCTGTCAAAGTATTAATATTCACTTCATTTTATTGAAAAAGGTTACAAGTTCATAACATAAACTTAACAGTAATCTATTCTTAAAGAACTTCAATTCCAATTTTATATCTACATTAGTACAATGGTGCTCACAGACGTAGGTAAATATCAGCATATAGATGCAATATATGCCAGCTCTAATATTTGATTACTTTAGTCGAGATCGAACCGACACAACCCGAAAATCCCTATTTTGGATTAGCAAATGGTCAACGACTATGTAGAATCAACAATTACACTTTAGAATCAGGAGAAAAAATCCAATCGATTCCAATTGCCTTCAAAACTTGGGGGAAGCTCAATGAAACTAGAGATAACTGTATGGTTATTTGTCATGCTTTAACTGGATCTTCTGATGTTGCTGATTGGTAAATCAAAAAAAAAGTTAGCTAAATTCAAATTTAGGTGGGGACCGTTATTAGGGCGTGGTAAAGCTTTCGATACTTCCAAATTCTTTATATTCTGTGCCAATGTAACCGGATCTCCATATGGCTCGATGTCACCATGTACAGCTGATCCAACTACTGGTGTACCTTACGGACCTACATTTCCAACTACTACAATTCGTGACGATGTCAAGTAATTATTTTATTGATTTGCGTTAATTGTTCAGCTTGCATAAGATGGTACTTGATTACTTAGGTATTAATAAAGTAGCCATATGTATAGGAGGATCTTTAGGTGGTATGCAAGCGCTCGAATGGGCTATGTTTGGTAAAGCTTATGTCAGGTATTTGGTGGCTATAGCCACTTCCGGCAAACACTCAGCTTGGGGAATCAGTTGGGGTGAGGCTCAACGTCAAGCCATCTATAGCGATCCCAAATTCAGTAATATTTAACGTATTTTTTAATAGTTTCTAACTTTTTATTTTAGTCAATGGAAATTATGCTCATGAGGATGTAATTATATAATTGCCTTTCTTTAATTGAAGTAATGTTTTATTTAGCCTCCTAAAGCCGGTCTTTCGGCGGCACGTATGTCGGCACTGCTAACCTATCGTTCACGTGATTCATTTGAATCTAGGTTTGGACGCAAAAGGCAGCTGAGCCGCCCCAATTCAACCACGAAACTAAATACTGGCTCTCCAAAACCCGATTCAAATGCGCAAGTATTTACAGCCCAAAGTTATTTACGCTATCAGGGTGACAAATTTGTCAATAGATTTGACGCCAACTGTTACGTAGCTTTGACCAGTAAAATGGATTTACACGACTTAGCCAGCAATCCTGAATTCGAAAAATACGACTACATAAACGCTCTTCGTACTATTGACCAACCTACCGTTATAGTAGGTATCGAATCAGATGGACTATTTACTATTAACGAGCAGTATGAATTAGCAGACCTTATTGAAAATGCTGAATTGAAGCTAATCGAAAGTAATGATGGCCATGATGGATTTTTGCTTGAATTTGTACAACTCAACAAAATTCTCAAAGATTTTGTTAAACTCTATTTGCCTAACCTATATGGTGAGCCAGATGAGAACGAGGAAGAAGAAATCAAAGTGGAATCTTTAGTTGGGGAAGTTGAGGGTGATATTGTTGAATGGTAACTTGAAAACTTTAAGTGGTAAATCTTAAAACGGAACTGTAAATTTTATTTTGCCAAAAGTGAGTTTTAATAAATATACCTTAAATATTTAAAAATATAGTTTGTTTATAAACAAGCTTGCTTTATTCTGCTAATATTGAGCCATAAATAAAGTTAAATTAATATTAGTTGATTTTCATTCATGTCTTAGAGTTGATTTTAACAAAAATAGATTTTACTAACTTTTAAAATTCTTAAATTTTGATTAAATCAATTTTCATTTTGTAATTTGTAGTCTAAAGCAATAAATTTTATTGATTATTATTTTTCCTGAAAATCAACTACTCAAGTACTGAGTTTGTCAAAAAAATATTAAACTTAGTAGAGAGATAAGCGAAACGGATACAGCAAACCGATACTAGAAAGAATTGAGTTGAGAGAAAACGAGTGAAAGAAGAGATTCAAAGCAATGTTTTTGAAGAGAAATAGTAGGAAAAAGATAACCACAGAACGACTACACGATAGATTGAACTTGAGACTATCTGACTAAATGGTTGCATGATTGCCTGTAAAGCCTCACCATTCAATAAAGGAGTTTAAGGAATATTAAATAATAAAAGCAATTTTATTATTTAATTTAGAGATAAAATAATTATTTTATCTGAATAAAGTTTAGAATAATATGTATATATTAATTTTTAGCAACATTTTTAATTAATGTAAAGTACTACAAAAAAGCTTAGAAAAAATTATTGCTGCTGATCTTTACATTTTAATTTTAAATTACAGTTAAGTATTTTAGAAAAATATATAAATAATACTTTTTAAATATTTTTTTCTAAAGCTTCTATAAATTTTTTATATATAAAATCTTATTTATGCTATATTTCTAATTAGTATAAATAAAAAATATCTTCTATTTGGTTAAAAACATTCCTTATGTGGTCAATAATTTTATATTTAACTTTAAAGCTAAGCCTATCTACTTTATAAATTTCTATTAATAAGTTACTTAAATTAAAACATTATTTATTAATTTTATAAAATATAGTAATTTATTAGATATTAATTTTTCAAAGTTTTTATATATTAATTATAGCTTATATACTGTTGCACTTTTTTATAAAAATACTCTTTTTTACTACTAGCTATCTTATAATTAAGGATTTAAATTTTTTTATTTCTATTTTATTACATTTATAGGGTATTTAAAATCTAAACTATACTTTTTCTATATTTTCTTCTCTTTATTAAAACCAAAAAAAATTTACTTTTCTATTTTAGCTTTTTATAATAAATACTTTTATTAGCATTTTTAAACTAAATAGTAAAAAATATTATAAAAGTTTTATAATATTTAGCAAAAAATTCTTTATTAAAAAAACAAGACTAGTATTTATAAGCTAAAAAAATAAAAATTTATTACTCAAAAATATATTAAGATAAAATTTAATATATAAGCTATTATAAGTTAATTAATAAAAATAATTTACAATAAAAAATAATATTATTTAAATAAAATAAATTATATAAACTTAAAAGTTAAATAAAATAATAACTTAAAAAAAGAATTTTTTTTAATAAATAAGATTTTATATTTAATTATAAAGTTTATTATTTATTAAAGCTATATTTTTAATATTAACTACTACTAATAATAAAATTAACTTATTAATATTTAAAGCTTTATAATATATTTAATATAATAATTAATAGCTAGCTAAAATTATTTAATATATAATTTATAACTACTTTATTAAAACTATATAGCTAAAAGTTATATAAATTTTATAGTTGTTTATAAGTTTTTTTTCTTTATTATATAAAAAAAAGAATATAAAAAAATAAGTTAATAATAAAGTTTTAATTAAATTATTTAATTTTTATTAGTTTTAGTTTACTTTTATTTAGTTAGATATATAGATATTTAAGCTTAAACATATTAATATTAACTTTTCATTATTACTTTATTTAATTACTTTTTAAATAAAATAGTAGAATAAATTTATATTAAAATAATAGTTTACTTTTAAAAATACTATATTGTCTAGTAAGCTATATAAGCTAATAAAAAGAAGAGTAAAAATATTCTTACTAAAAATATTAATCTTAATTATTAATACTACTATATATATTTATATTAACATTTACTTATTTTTAACTCTATTAGTTATAACTAAAAGTAAATTTAAAAATAGACTAGTTATAGTATTGCTTATTTAAATACTAAGTAGTTTTATTTAAATATGATTTTAATATTTAATTTATCTAATTTAATAAATACTAAACTAGTTAATTTTTTATTATTGTTTAGTTTTTAAAGTTTAATAATTAGTAATATAAACTAGAATATAGTTTTATTAAATATTATAGCTGCTTAACTTTATATAAATTACTTTTTATTTTCAAAATCTATTTTACTTTTTTCTAGCTTTTTTATTAAATATCTTATTAAGTAGTACTTATTATTATAATAATTTACTTTTTGTTTTTACTAATTTGGCCTATTTAAATCAAACAGGCTTAATTAATTATTATTATACTTAATTACTTTATTAAAAATTGAAATAGTATAAAAGTTAAGTTTTTATAACTTTATTTTTTTAAATATATTATTTTTACTTTTTAAAGTTAGTTAGTAACCTAATTAATATATATATTTATAATTTTTTATTTTTATTTTTTAGTATAAAAGCTTTATCTTTATTTTATACTAACTTTTTTTAAAATTATTTTAATAATATATTATAGCTTTAAAGTTATACTTTAATATTTTATATTATAGCTATATAGTAGTAAAAAAATAAAAGTATAGAAAAATTAAACTTAATTTATTAAATAAAATAAGTTAAGCTAATATTTTAGCTATTATAAAATACTATTAAAAATATATTTTAATATTTTATAATTTTTTAATTTAATTAAACTAATTGCAAAAATATATATATAGTATATAAATTAAATATATATATATATATATTATTTATATTTACTTATAATAAAAGTTAATTATTAAATAAAAATATATTAATATATAAAATTAGCCACTTTTAAAAAAAAGCTAAAAAAGAAAATAAAAAGCTAGCTTTTAAAAATTTAAATAATAATAATAAATTATTAAATAAGTAAAAAATAAAAAAACTATATTATTTATTAAGAAAAATTAAATAAATATCTTAGCAAAAGTAGCAATAAAAAGTTAATTTAAGTTTTAATATTATTAAATTAAGTATAAGAAAAAAGATAAAACTTTTTTTTAATAAGAGTATTAAAATAACAAATTATAATACTAAAAGTAAATATTTAAAATTTATTAAAATTAGACTTTTTTTACTAATTTATAATATAATTTCTAAATTAAATAGGTAGTAAAATAATTTAAAATAATATACTTAGTCTAAAAATAAGAATATTTAAAGTAAAGTTAAATGAAAGTAAAAATAAAAAGTTTTTTAGCTAAATTTTAATAAAAAATATACTGAAATAAATTATATAATAGCTTTAATACAAAATTTTTAAATAAAAAATATTTAAAAAAAGAAAAGTTTTAATAAATAAGAATTATAAATTTAGTTATAAGCTTTTTTTTTAGTTATAAAAGACTAATATATATACTTTTAAGTTATAAATACTTATAATATATTTTATAACTAAAAGATATTATTAAATTTATTAATTATAAATAAAGTAAAATTTTTTATTTAAATTAAAACTTTTAATAAAATTTATAGTTATAAGTATAGAAAAAGCTTTATTTTAAATAATTTCTAAAATTAAAAAAAATTTATATTTAAAAATTAAAAAAATAATAGATTTAAAAAGAAGATCTTATATTAAAAAATTAAAATTAAAACTTTAATTATTATAAAAAATAATAAAGAAAAAATATTTTAGTTTTAATATAACTTTAAAAATAAATAGTAGTAATATTAGTAAATTTACTATATTAGATAAAGTTTTAGTAAAAAAGTTTAAAAAACTATTTTTTTTAAAGATTTTATTTAATAAAAAAGGATTTATAAGCTTATTTATATTAATTATATAATTTTTTTAATTAAGTATCTAAATAAAGAAGCATTTTATAAATTTCTATTTAGTTAAAAAATGTAAAAAGGCTAGCTATTAGCTATATATATATATTTACATAGATATAACTTTATATTTAAAATAAATTTACTAATATAATTTTGCTATCTTTTAAGTAAAAAAAAGCTAAATTTAGCTTTAAAATAAAATTAATAGGATAGCTTACTAAGTTGTTAATAAGTTTAAAAACTGCATTTTTATAATATAATAGTTAAGAAAAATGTATAAATATAGGGAAACTGCTTTTTTGTATTAAATGTTAAATTCGGCTTAATTTAGTTAAATTACAAAATTTATAGCGTTTGACCTCTAAAGCTTTATAAAAGTATTTTGATTGAAAAATGATGAGTCAACCGTTTTTTGCTAGTTAAATTTTAAACTAGAACAAATATTAAAATTAATTGGACACCATATCTTGAAAAATAGTGTAAAAACAAAGTTAATGTTTTAAGTTCGACCGAGCTTTTAGTGAAGTAAAAATTGACCGGATTTAATAAAAGGTTTGGAATGAGAAGGAATTATTTATTTTTGTAAAACTATTATAGTTAAGTCGATCAAGCGGATAATTGTAAAATATATCCTTTGAGAAACAACTTTAACATATAAATATTGGGCATCCATCGATTCAGTATTAGTTTATATCACATCAACATACGATTTTTTTTAATTTTAAAGTGTCATCGGTAGAGCTCAACAACAACTAGCAAATGAAGGAAAATCCAATCAAGTTTCAACTCCTACCTTTATTAGTACTAGAAGAGATTATTAACGATTTAGAACCACAGGACGTATACACCTGTTCGATACTTGATAGACGCCTGCGACAAATTTCAATACCAATTTATTTTAAAAGCTTCCAAGCTAAAATATTTAATATTGACAATGAAGAAGTTTTGTATTTAGTCAAAAATAACCATACTAAAATCACCAAATTTTGTGAAGAGTATGAAGAATATTCCCTAAAGTATAGCAAGTACGTCGATAAAATAGCAATTACATTTAAACGTCCAACTTTCAGTATATTTAGATCTAAAACAGGATACGTTAGTGAAGGTTCTAAATTTATTTCTAAAAGTGAAGCTTGTGCAAACTTTGATAAAGTATGCGAGCACTGTCTCAACAAATTTGCCAAGTTCGCCTCGTGTAAACTTACTTTTAACACCAACCATTGGATTAATCTCAATTCATTTGTAGGACAATGGCAACATTTAGAGCAGCTTGTTCTAATCAACAGAGACAGATTGTTTACAAAACGTCCCATTTCACAAATTAGTTTTCCATTGCTTGTAAGTTTAACTTTAAACTTTTTACAAATCGACTTGTCCTTTTTTGTGAGCCTCAGTACAAATTTACCTAATCTGGAGATGCTCGTATGTAATGCAGAATACATTTATTTAAGGCAAAACTGCAAATTGGAAAACAGCTTACAACCGAACCATAAGCTCAAAGTATTGGAACTAAAACATTTATCCTGTAAAGCCGTTAAGGACTTTTATCTTGTTCTAAGACCTGAAAATTGGCCGAGCTTAGAAACGTTAGCACTCGGTAATACCACCGATTATAAAATTGGAAACCGTGAAGAAAGAGACTGGCCTAATTTAAGTAAACTGCCTGGTGCACCTAATTCGCTCGAGATCACCGCCTTTGCAAAACTTACATTTTTAAAGCTAGAGTTATTTGAAAGAACTAAGAAACAGTCGCTTTCAGTGCTTTTCAACGACTTAAGTACTTTAAAGGAGTTGGATCTTAAAGGTACCTTTCAAAGCCGTGATTTTAACTTTAAACCGAACTTAAAGCTAAAAGTGTTTAAAATCAACGCTTTAAAGTATATTAACCATGATTTCTTATTATTCCTTAACTACTTTCAAAGTTGTGCCCATTTTAGCATAGGTGTACAAAAAGCACAGTTTAGTAGTTTATATTTGATACTGAGCTTAACTTTTGGAATTCGATTCCCTAAACTTGTTTCGGTAAAGTTAACTAATATTCCTTCCAAATTAACCGATTGGTTTAAAAAAAGGTCACCATTACTTTATTCAATTGATGTAAATGATGTTAAAATTTATAATAATTAATATATATATATATACATTAAAACCTTTTCTACTTTTGATATCCACTATTTAAATAAATAAATACTTTAAAGGAATTGGTATTATAGTTCGATATATAAACTAGAATATATAAAAGGTTGCTTATACTTTAAATCTTTACAAATGATGACTTTATTTAAATTAAGTTTAAATGTATTAATTTTTTAATAATCAACATAAAATTATTTAATCTCCAGATAAGTCTAAATATAAATCATAGGGAATATCGACATGAGTGTAACCAATTTATAACAAAAATGATACAAAATATCAAAACTTAGAGCTTTCTTTGTCTGAAACTTTAGTTTGAATTATTAGGAAAGTTTTGGAGAAATATTAAAATATCATATAGTAAATTTTATAAAATGTAGCATTAGATCTTAGGACAGGGAAATTATAAGGCCAAAGCTGATAATATATAAGAAAAATCATAATAACTTATTAGAAATAGTTAGATTTCTAGAAAATTAATTTAATCTTACATTAGTAATAATATTTTTATAAGGTAAGTTTTACTAAAATTTCTAATATTATAGAATAATATATCTTAATTTAGCTAAATGTTCTACTTGAGTTAAAAAGGAAATAACTAAAGAGAGTATTAAGAGCTTCTAAAATAAAATAATGCAAAATAAAACATAAAATTATAAAAATCTATTTATTTAAACATTAATATAATTATTAATAGCTTAAACTTTTATTAAAGTATATATGTTACTAAAATGCTATTTAAAAATATAAATTAATAAAAAAGTAATACTTTAATCTAACTTTTAAAAATTAGCTAGAAATTTAAAACTAGCTAATTATAAATAAACTAATAGTAATATAAAAGTAAAATAAAGTAAATAACTTAAATAAAATGAATTATTTTATATAAACTATTATATTTATTTAATATATAAATAATTAAACTTAAACTTGATTAATTATTTAAATATTTACTATACTTAAATTATTTTTTTTACTAGAAGAATTAACTACTATTAATATTTTTACCTTAGTATTATAAAATAAATTAAGTTAATAAAATTTTAATTTTAATTATTTTTTATATTTAAAAGTATATAATATTTATTATATTTTACTAAATATATTAAAAAAAGATATATATTAAAAATAAAATATAAAAATTTTAAAATTGTTTATTATTTTAGTAAAAAATATATACTTTTGCCAAATATAATAAAATAATATATAATGCTATTTTAAAAAAGTATACTAATTAACTAATTAATATTTTTTTAAATTTATTAATTTTTATAAAAATAAAATAAAATAATAAGTATAAAATATAAAATTACTTTAATAAATTTGTTAAAAATAAGTGAATTATTTTAAAATAGAATTATTTATATAGTTAATAGTTTTTATTTTTTATATAGCTATAATTAATTAATATTATATTAAGCTTTATATTTATATATATAATATTAACTTTAATTTTTTAGCTGATTTTATATATATATAAATTAGATATAATTTTAACTTTTTTCTAATTAAAAATAATAAATAAATAGCTATATTATAATAAATATTTAAATTATAAAATTAATAAGTTTTAAACTATATTATAGATATAAAATCCCTTTTTTAATTAAATAAATATAAATATAAATAGTTATTTTATACTAATTATTAGCTATATATATTATGTGACATTCAGTTTTTGGTGTGACACTAGTGGCAATCTTTACATTGTGCAGTATAAAATACTACAATGCCAAGGTGGCAATAAGTATGAGCATTCAAACAAAGAAGTTAGTAGATGGCAATGAAATGAGATCAATTTCATTATCAATTATAGTAGTGATGAACGTAAATGCCCAGTAAGCAATGTGGACAAGCAAGATTGGTGGAGATTTGGCAGCAAAATCAACATGCGTTTGTAAATAGTTAAGATTGTGGGTAGTAATGGCTGCAAGGACCGCAAACCATCCGGTGGTAAAGAGGTAACTAAATCCTACATAAAGGATTTGAAGGAGAAGACAAGAACAACTGCAATTTCAAACGGCCTCCACGTCTCCAACAAAATAGAGAAATAAAAATAATATAAAAACAAGAAACAAATGTGAATGTCTTACCATTATACGGCAGAGGCAACTTTTCATGCAATTTAGTACAATAGAAATAGTTTTATGATAAGTTGAATTGTTGGTAGTTGTAGTTTGCTGAACGTCAGTGAGGTAAAGTTTTTTATTGTTTAGTGCTGGCAGCTGTACTAAACTTGTTTATAGATGTTAAACTTGTAAGTTTTTAAGTGAGAATAATAGAACAAAGAATTATTCTTTGTTCAAATTTTTGATTAAATTGTTGAGTTGGATTTAAGTAATTTCATCATCTGAAAATAGAAGAGAAAATGATAAAAATCAAGTAAGCTTGGAAAAGATGGTAAAAAATGATGAGAATAATCATTAAGTCAGCAACTTATAAAGTTGCTGAGTAACGGAACGTCACATATTATATAAATAAACTTATTTATAAGCTACTAAATTTTATTAAATTTATTAAAAAAGCTAATTTAAAAATATTTAAAGTTAAAAAAAATTTAATTAAATTTATTATTATTATTAAAATTATAGCTTTAATCAAGTTATTTAAAATAAAAATTATATAAATAAAACCTATAATAAAAATAAAGAAAAAATATTAATTAACTTTTATAATACTACTAACTAAATTAAAATTAATAAAGTAATAAATATTATAATAGTATATAAAATAAATATTTAAAATAATAATAATATAAAAATAAAGTAAAAGTATATATAAATATATAATATAAAAAATTAGTAAAAACTTTTAAATTAACTTTTTATATAATTTATATATAAATTTTAAAAACTTTTTTATTTTTATTATTATTAAATTAACTTATAATAAATAAGTGCTTAAAAATTATAATTTAGTAAATAGTAATAGCAAAAATTATAATTTAGTAAATAGTAATAGCAAAAATTAAAATTTATAACAAATAGTTAAATTTTATTTAAAGTATAAACTTAATAATTTTTATAAAAATTAAAAAAAAAATTATAAGTAAATAAAGTAATAACTATTAATAATTTTATAAGTAAAATATTATTTAAATTTTAAATTATTGTTTTATAGCTTTAATATACTTTTAATTACATAGTATTTTACTATTTTAAGTTATTTAAATTACTTATATTTATTAATTTTTTCAAATTTACTTTTATTATTATTTTATTTAGCTATAAATTATTTAAAAAGTAAATTTTTATTTTTTAAACTTTAATTATTTTTATTTTAATATACTATTTATAGCTTTTTATTTTTTAATAAAGGTTTATATATTATTAAATAAAAGTATTAACATATTTTAACTATTTATATTAAATTTATTATTTAAATTTAGTTTAATATTAAATTTATTATATTATTTTTATTATTTAAATAAAATATTTAAAAAAATAAATATAAAAGCTAAAAAATATAATATAAAAAACTAAAAATATAAGGAAAAAAAATATTTATATAAATACTAAAAAAATATCTAGTAATTAGGCTTAAAATACTATATTATAAATAAAAAAAGTAGCTTAATATAATATATTTCTAAAAAGATAGAAAAAAAATTTATAATTTTATATTAAAAAAATCAACTAATAATATTTTACTAAATATTTTTAAAAGTAATAACTTTTAATAATATATTATAAAAATAGTTAAATAATCTAAAAATATAGCTATTTAATTTTAAAAAAGTTAATAGTTTAAATATTTAAAGTATTTTCTAAAATATCAAAATTAAAAAATATTTTTATATTTAAGTTTAGGTTAATTAAAATAGCAAATATAAATTATATACTGAAAATATTTATTTAAAGCTATATACTATTAAGCTACTAATAGTTAAAGGCTTTACTTACTAAGATTACTAAGTTTTGTTCTGGCAGCAATATAGCTAGTCTAAGCTAGTATATTATATTTAAAATTATAAATTTATTTATTAAGTAGCCTTTAAAATAAAATTTAATTTTTTTTAAAAATAGTTAAATATTTATATGGTTAAATAACTAATTATTAGGTAGTTTATAGCACATTAATTATATTCAGAATTAATAGACCTATAATTTTTATTAATAGTTAAAATCAATTTAGTTAAATAAAAGAATGAAAATAATAAATACTAAGATAGTAAAAATTATTAGGGAATATTAATATATAAAATTTTCAAGAGTATAATTAAATACATCTAGTAAAATAAATAAATGTTATCCTAAGAATAATACAGACATTTTAGAGCCATAGTTAGGTGAGAATGTAATAACCAGGTATATCTAGTAACTAAACTGAGCCTTACTGTTTATATAAGTAAGGACGGTTTGGAGTTAATAATATATTAAAATACAAACAGTTATTAAGTTGGTAATGAAATAGTTTTGGTAATATGTATTATACTTTTAAGGATTTTTAACAAGGGATCAACTACCCCAGCTTATCGGGTTGTGACCGAGAAAAAGCATAAAGATGAATGAAGCTGCCATAACTGAGGCTATTATTTAATGATGCTGCTACTCTTGGATGTGCCTAGAAAAAATTAACCCGTCCCATAAAGTATATGGATTAGTTTAAAAGGGTAAAGCTTTTTCAAGAGCTATCTGGAAACTAGGAAAGAACATTAGTTCACCACTGAGAAGGGCTATATTTGTAGCTTTGATGTTATTAATACCCAACCAACCGAACTCTTTAGAATAGTATTAATTTAATTTATACGTGATTTTTAGTGCGGCAGGAACTAAGTAATATTTCCAAGAATTAAAGTTTAAAATACTTAAGTATTTTAAAACTTATACTTTTAAATTAAAGATGGGAAAAGAAGATTACATACCAATAGATTTAGAGAACGATGAAGATCCGTTTTATTTAGTCAAAAAGTAAATTTAAAATTGACATATTTGCTAAGTTTTTAAAGTGAAGTAGAAACTTATTTATCTCAACTTAAAGACCAGGAATCTAGCTATCTCCGAATGTTGAAATTTACCAACAACACAAATCAAAAAGATCTAACTGCATGTCGGAATGAGATATTTCAACTTATAAATACCATAGAATTGAACTTGGAAGATCTTAATAGTTCGATTGATATCCTTTTCTAATTATATTTTAATTTTTATGTTATTTTCCTTAACCATATATTTTATTTTAAATACATAGCGTGAGTCAAGATCTCAAATTTTATAAAATTAGTAATAAAGAACTTAAGAAGCGTCAAAATTTTGTTGCTAATACGACCAATCTCATAAAGGTAGCCGCAAACTTTGATACTCTAAAATAAATTTTGAATTTAGCGCACTCGAGCTAATTGCCAGCAGAGTGAAGTTTCTGTCAACGATCCACTATCGATTCCAATGGAGCAAATAGACGGATCAACACAACAACTAAGCTTACAGAATCAGGTAGTAATAGCTCGGTTTATAAACTAATTTGGATGTAAAGTTGATAATAGAAAATCAGGATCAACAACTAGATACAATATTAGGAACAGTGACTAACTTAAGAACTATCGCTATAACTGTCAATGAAGAGCTTGATACCCATAATGAGTATTAATTAACTTATGAGCTGTGTTTAATTATTTATTATAGGCTCATAGAGGAACTTAATGAAGGTGTAGACAATACTGAAGACAAATTACAGAATGCTATGCGCAAAGTTAATCAGTTACGTCAAAAATTGAAAACTGTTCCACCCAATTTCTGGATTTATATATTGATCGGATTGTTGTCGTTATTGGTTATTATATTGCTGTTTTCTTAATTTCAAACAATTTTCAGTAAAATTGCAATGCGATTTTTGAAATTATAGCTAAATTTAAAACAAAATCTTCAGAATATATATTCTATAGCTGATATAAATTTATTTAAACTTAATAATTTTCAACTGTTTTTATTTAGATTTATTTATAAAATTGTGAATGCAAATACTTTAGCTGCTATTAAAAGTTTAGCTATAGTATTTTAGAGTTTAAGCTTTAAAATTTAGTTTATTTATTATGGCTTTCTAAAATTTCAAGAGATTTTCACTGTTTTTCTTCAAAAATATTCCATGTTATACCTTACATATTCGAAAGATTTTTCTAAATAAAGTAAAATGTAATATAACCATCAATATCATTTAGATAGTGAATTTTTTGTGAAGGTCATTTAATCCAAGTGGTTTATTTATTACAAAGCCAAATTAAAATTAAAGAAAAGTGGTGACAAGATTAATAGAATAAATCTATTAGAGAGGACAAAAAGAGGTGTAATAACTAGTGATTACTAAGGAGGAAAAGATTCTTATAAGCTGCTATTCTCAAGTGCAAATAGGAGAGAAGAGAATCTCCTCCTATAACTTCCATTCTAATATGAAGTTATCTAGAATATAGTAAAAAAAATAGTATTTTGAAAGTTAGTATAAGTATTAGGCAGCTGCTAAAATAAAGAGTATTGAAACTAAAAGGATGAGGAGGATTATATTTGGAAGTAAGTGCTAAAAACTAGAGTTATAATATTGTCAACTAGAAAGCCTAATAGGAAAAAAGAGTTTTAAGTTAATATTAAAGTAAGCTATACCTAGAAGAGAAAAATAATAAAATTTGAATTTTATAGGAAAAATTTTAAGGAAAACTCTAGTTTAGCACTAGTCTACTATAAAATAAGTATGAAATTAATAATTATTGTCTTATCAAATAAGCTGAAAAATAGTTAACTAAATATAAAAACAATATTTATATAAAATATATAAAATAAAATATATAGCTTTTTTAGCTTACTTTTTAATAACTAAGGAAATTATAAAAGAATATATATATTTTAGTAAGAAAAAATATATTAAAGCTAGTATACTTACTTTAAATATTAAAGATAAAATATTTATTCTTTGTAAAAATAATATAAATTAAAAATAAATAGCAAAAGTTATAAAAAAGTAAAATTAAATTTGAAAAAATATAATAAAAAGCTATTTTATTTATAAAATAAAAGGTTAAAAAATATTTTTATAAAAAAGCTAGTAGTTTTAAAAGTATTAATTCTAAAAAACTAAGCTAATTTAAAACAAAATTTTATTTAAAAAGAGCTTTTTATTAAGTAATATTAAGTTTGCAATATATTTTAATGTTAATATAATTTTTAAATTTTAATAATAAAATATTTAAAATTTTTATTTTATTATATAATAATAATTTTAGCTAAAATATAAAGTTTATAAAGTAGTTAAAAGTATTTATAATTATTAAAAAAATTATTATTATTATAAATATTAATATAATTATATATATAAACTTATATAATAAGTTGCAAAGTTGTAAATACAGTTATAACTTTTTAAAATAGGAGGAAATTAGGTCTAAAATATTATTATATATCTAAAGTATAATTATTGTTATATTAATAAAATAGATTTATAAAACTTAAAGCAAATTTATTATTAATATTATAAATATAAAAATTAAAGTATAGTTTAAGTTATACTATAATTAAAAAGCATTATAATTAGCTTAACTAAATTATGAAATTAATAAGCTACAATTATAATTATATTAATAAATTAAATTTATATTTTAAAAAGTAAATTTATATAATAGTATATATATAAGCTTAAATTATAAGTTAAGTTATTTATTTATTTTATAATATAACTTAGAATTAAAATAAGTAAACTACTTTTAAAACATAAATTAATTTATATTTATAATTTAAATAATATAAATAAAATAAAAATTATAACTATTATTTTAAAATATAGTATATATTATACTTAATAAACTAATTAAAGTTAATAGTAGTAGTTATATAATATTAATTATAAGTTTATTTTTAAGTTATAAGTAATATTTTATTTTAATAAAAAAAAGCTTTTAAAGTATATTATAATAAGCTTATAAATATAATTAAAAATATATAATTATTATACTATTACTATAACTTATAAAATAAAATTAAGTATATAAATATAGTATTAACTAATATATTTAATAATATTTATTTTTAAATTAAAAATTAAATTTTATAATAAAATTAAATTAAATTTAATTATTATTAAAAATAGTATATACTTTTTAGCAATTTTTTTAAAATATATTAAAATACTTAAGTAGTAAATAAAAATATTTTCTAATAATAATAAAAAGTTTTAAAAAAGAATAAAAAGTAAATAATTTAAATCTTAATTTTATTAATAATATAATAAGTAAAATATATTATTTTTACTAAAAAATTTAGCTAAATATAAACATAATACTAAATATAATTAGCTACTTTTAAAAATTTAAATTTAAATACTAGTATAAATCTAGTTTTTTTAAAGTTTAATAATAAATTATTATAAAAAAGTTTATTTATAAAATATTATATTAAAATTTTATTTTATAGCTTTTAGCTAAAAATAATTTATTAATATATATATTATAGTAACAAGTTTTAATAGTTATTTACAAGTATTTATAAATTAGATAATATATTTTTTTTAAGTTATACTTTATAAATCTAAATATTTTTAATAAAAATTAATAAATTAATAATATTATTATAAAAATGTTAGTATTAAAATTATATTATATATATATTAAATATAAGTTTTTATATACTTAATTTTACTTATATTAATATATATTGCAAAAGTATATAAATTTAAAAAAAGTACTAAAAATACTTAGTATTAACTTTAATTTAAATAAAAAAAAGGTTTTTTATTATTATTACTACTTTAATAATAATTTTTAATAGTATATTTTTTTATTTATAAATATTTTATTTTATATTATATTTTACTTTTATATTTTAGCTAGTTTTATAATATTTTTATATTTATAGTAATACATACTATTTAGCTTTTTATTTATTTAAAAATAGTTAAAATATAATATAAAAAAACTATTTAATTTTTTTAATTTTAGTAATAGTTATAGCTAAAATAAAATAAAATTTAACTAATTTAGTAAAAATAATTAAGTAGCTTATATTAAAAAAATATAATATATAAAATAATAATGAAAATATAAATAAATTATTATAAAATCTAGTTAAAAAATTTAATAAATAAGATAAAATAATTAAGTAAAAGCTTATTAAAAAACCTTAGTTATTAAAAAGATAAAATAATAATAATATATATATAATAATTAAGATTTAATATTTATTTGAAAATAATTATGAGTAGAAGCACTTTACTTATATAATAATAAAAAATATTATTTTACTTAATATAATAAATATAATTAATATAGTTAGCTTATTAAGTTTATATTAATATAAAGTAAATATTTAAGTATTACTTTAATTAATTTATTTAAATATTAAATTAAAGTTACTTTTATTATATTTATATTTTAATAGATAGTATTTATTAAAAAAGTAAAAAACTAACTTTTAGTAACTAAAATAGCTAAAATAGCTACTAAAATTTTTTAATTAATATAAAAAAATAAAGTAAGTATAAAAATAGTAATAGTACTAAAATAAGTTAAAAAAGCTTTAAAAAGAAAAATATAATAAATACTATAAATTTAAAAATAATTATTAATTAAACTAGTTATATTTAATAACTTTATATTTTTAATTTTAATTTAGTTTTTGCTAAAAAGATTAATAGCTATTAGTTATTAAAAAAGATATATTACTATTTTTTAACTTTTTAAAATGTTTATATTTTAGAAAATTAAAATAAACTATAATAAAGGTTTCAAATAAGCTAAAAAACCAAAATAAAATTAAGTTTAGAACCTAATATAAATAAAAATAAAAGAAGAAAAAACAATAATTATAAACTTAATATTAGTTGTTATATTTATTAAAGCTAATTTTAATTACTTTAAATAATATAAAATAAAGTAAAAGGAGTAATTTTTAAAATAGTAGGTTAAAATTTATATTTTTTTTAATATAAACTTTTTTTTTCTATATAAAAGGTAAATAATAAAAAAGGGTTTGTATTAATCTTTTAAATTAATTATTTTTATTGAAATTAATATTTAAATATAATTAATTTTATAGTTAACTAGTTATATTACCATTCAAACTGAATGGGGTTACAATAATAGATTTAAAAGCTTAGTACGTTTTATGTTTTGTTTAGTTACAGAATTGTATTTGATTTTTACAATTTTCAAGGTTTAAATAGGTGTAATATTTCTAAAAATGCTAACAATTATTTGGATTTAATTTATAAACATTGCACAAAATTAGGTTTTAAACGTATTTTTACTTAAACAACTTTAATTTTATCAACTTAAACATATCAGCAAATAAAATGTTTCTCCCATATCGTTTAGTTGGTAAGAAATTTAGCGATAACCTGAATCTACACTTAAATTAGTTAAAATTGTTTAAGTTTATAAGCTACTTTTTAAACAAATTAAATGCCATTAATCCAATCATAAGCTATTCAGTCACTAAGCTTACTAGCACAAATAGAAACTGGCGTAGAACCAAAATTTAATTTTTAGATCAGTAAATTCAACATTAAATTTGAAACATGAATCCCTCGGCTCCGGGTGGTAACCCTAACCAATCTATAAACATATGTCGCTCGTGTCACCAATACCCCTGTATAGATCAAAACATCTTATGTAGCAGTTGCATTGCCAAGGCTACAGAATCGATGTATTCTACACAGGGTATTAACCACAATCTTCCAAATTTAAGCCACCCAACAAACCAACCAAATTTAAATGCGAACGCTGGTCCAAATAATCCTGCTCAAGGGCAAGCTCCAAATTTACAAAACCTACCTGGTGGTGGGCCTGCTGGTAACGCCAACTTTTTTCCTTTCTTTTCTTCTTTGGAAGGTGTATCGGAACAAGATTTCAACAACTCGGTATTCTCTGAAGCGGGTAATTTAAATTTTTTAGGCCAAAACTTTGCTAGCGCAGTTCCACCCAACTTCGGTAATATTAACAATTCTTCTTCTCCAAACATTTCTTCTCATGAGCCTGAGAATTCTCAGCAACCATCAGATTCAGCTCGTTTCTCTTCCCCTCCATACGAAGAAGAAGATGATCTCAACGGTATTTGGGTAGGAGATCGTACTTCTGCTGATAATGTATTCTATTACGGATGTTTCCCCGGTTCCTTACTCGGTTCTACTAATAAAGAGACACAAGATGTATGCGAGAAATTAGCTACTTTACTTCAAGAGACCCATATTGAAGATGATTTAGCTCCTCCTAAAACCGATTTAACTATATCGACTGCTGCCAAACGTCATTTGCTTAACCTTTACTTTAAGTACCACTATCCTTTCTTCCCAGTATTACATAAACCTACGATCATGACTCAATTCGATCAAGGTAAGCTACCTATGTTGCTCTTAAATGTTATTTTTGCTATAGCTTATTTCTATACCGACGAAAAAAGTTATAACTTTTTCCCACAACTTAAGGATAAATCAAATGAGGATGTAGCTCAGGAATTTGAAGCCCAGGCCAAGAAGTGTTTAGATGAATGCTTTTCTGAAGCGGAAATATACACTATTCAAGCTTTGTTACTTATGACTCTTTATCATCATCGTACCACGGTTTCTAATAACGTATGGTTATACTCTGGTATGGCTACTCGTATGGCTATGGAATTAGGTCTACACAAGGATTGTGAAAATTTACTCAACGGTGCATTCGAGCCAATCGAACAGGAAATCCGTAAGAAAACTTGGTGGGGTTGTTTTGTTTTAGATACTCTGTACTCTACAATGCTTGGTCGTCCTCTCTCTATCCAACAAGAACTTTGTGACGTTAAGCTCCCTACTTTAGCTGACGACGAAGATGACCCGGAAGAAATTGCTTGCACCAACGTTTTTATTGCAATGTCTAAATTAGGTCAAATAGTTGGGAAGCTTAATCGTCTTCTTACATCAGTTAAACTCAAGTCTAATCTTCAGGATCGTGCTACTAGAGCACACGACTGTCTGGTTTCTCTTAAAAATTGGTTCAAATCACTTCCTTCATCTTTGAAAAAGGTTTCGGATACTCCTCCTACAGATATTCAAAACATTAAGAATTGTTCATCAGAGATTTATCTCATTCCGTTCTTACACTCGTTTTACCACACCGCTGTTATCGTTGGTCAAGTATTGTGCCACACTGATGGTCATTTCCGAATCACCAATACGAATTTGATGGGTGATGCCGTTAATTCTGCTACAGAAATCGTTAGAATTTTGACTCGCTTCGACGTATTTTATTCAGTACATGGTTTATCATTTAAGTTCTATCCATTATACGTTAGTGCCTTCTTATTCTTACACAAAATCAAATCTAACCAGGCTACCAGTGCTCCTGCTTCTAAGGATAACAATTCTACCGACACTTCTAAAAATCCTCCCGCATCAAATGATCAATGGTACTCTCTCTTCTTGTCATGTCTTACAACCTTGCAGAAGTTTGCAAACACCAGTGAAAACGGGCGCTATAGTATGACAGTACTCACTGGAATTTCTGATCATCAAAAAGTCAAGTTACCCGAGCAATTTAAGCGATCCCAGGCTTTAATTTCCACACAAAACCCTGCCCATGCAAGCAGCCATGGTGCACAATTTTTCCCCCCTGGTTTGGCCGGAAATGCTCAAGCTTTATTTGGATTACCAGGTGGTAACTTTGATGCTCAAGCTTTAGCTGAGCTTGCTGCAATGGGACAGAATGGTCAATTCAACATCGATTTAACATCTGCGATTTCTTCTCTTACAAACCAAGGTGGTAACTTCCAGAACTCGATGATGGCGATGAATAACATGAGCGGAGACCACGCTGGTGCTAACCAAGCTCCTTTCCAAGCCTTTGGCCAGGAACAGTTTGCCATGGGTCTTTTCCGTCCCGAAGATTTAATGAATCTCCCAACCGGTTTAACTGATCAGTATATTGAAAACATCATTTCAGGTGGACAGGGGGCTAACAATGCATCAATTTCTCAAATCAACGAGTTAAGTCCCAATAGCTCCTCTAGTGCTCCTGGTTTAGCTTCGAATTCCCCATCGAAACCAACAAGCTCCAGCACTGCCGCACCTCAACAGCCTCAACCCAAGGCTAACGTCCAATCTCAGTCTACGAGACAAGCCACCTCTAGTGCCGATCATACTAGCACTGGATCTACTTCGGCATATACTTCTAGTGCACAAATGCAACAGCCTGCCGCTCCAAAAGCTCAACAGCAGCCACCTACACAAGCTCAAACTCAACAAAAGGCGCAAAATGTACAACATATGTATGCTGGTGGCCAGCAACCTGTTTATTCCAATGCACAGAATGTTTCTAGTAGCATAGCCGCATCACAATACGGTAGTGTACAACCTGTGTACTCTCAACAGCAAGGAGCTTATTCTCAACAGCCTCAGGTTAAAGCGCAAGCATATTCATTACCACAGCAACAAGCCTACGTCCAACAAGCAGTTCCAAAGCAATCTCAACCCTCGTACAGTCAAGCCTCTTACTCTCAGGCCCCACTTCAACAGTTACACCAGTCTCATCTCGACAACTACAATCAATCTCAACAACACGCCCCTTCTCAGCAGCACCAATCTTACAATCAAAACACTGTACCTCAACAAGGACAACTGCACGGACAGGTCCCTATGCATGGACAGATTCCTGCTCAAGGGCAGATGTATGTAAATGCTGCACATGGGTATGCTCAACAGATGAACCCTGGTATGGCGCAGCAGCTTCAGGGTCAAAATTACTCCCAGCTTCAAGGGCAGGGTGGTTACATGTATAACCCAAACCCAATGTACTCAAACATGCAACAGCAGCAGCAGCAGCAGACTGGTTACCAGCAACAGTATAGTAGTGCTCCTCAGGTTAACTACCAACAGGGGTATACTTCAAACCCTAACCAAGACCAGCAGTATCAGTCCAACCAAGGTCAAGGTCAAGGTCAGTATCAACCACCCCAGCAATAACTGTCTTTAATTTTTTTTGATACACTTTATACTTTTTGAATTCAAAGTCTCTACCTTACTTAGCTTTAAAGCTATATTTGAAATATAATTCAAGTATTTTTATAATTTGATTTTTTACATATTTTATTTTAACTTTCAAATTTACCTTTTTTTTATATAAGTTTATACAATTTTTGAAATTTTATAATACTTATATCCACTTTCAGTCTACTACTTTAAAGTGGTTTTCATTAAGTTAAAAAAGTGTTAGGCTTATTTTTAGTATATAAGCATCTTTTAAACATTAAATTAAGCTTTAAAGTTAGTGATTTTTTATTTTTATAGCTGGGTTTAATTATAGAATTTAAATTTTAAGTTGAAAATTCAATATAGTATTTTTAGTATACTTTAAAAGTTAAAAATACTAAACTTTATTACATATATAGTCTTAAAACTTTAATATTATTAATTTTTTTTTACTATTTAAATAAAGTATTTTAACATTTTTCTTAACTATTTAAAAATAAAAAAATATTTTAATAAAAAAAACAAATTAAAACTTTAGCTATTTATTAAACTATTATAAAAAAGTAATATTAAATTAACTACTAAAATAGTATAAATTATTTTTTTAAATTTTATTATCTAATATATATAAGTAAAGCATTTACTAGTAGCTATTAAAAATTAAATTATATAAATGTTTTAAGCTATTATTTTATCAAAAGTAATAATTAATTTTATTTTAATAAAGTTAGCTTTTTTAGTTATTTTTTAAAATATTTTTTATTATAATTTTTTTTTATTTAGTTAGTTTTTTTTTTCTTACTTTTATTTATTTATAACTTTTATTTTTTTAAATTAATTTACTATTAAATAATAAAAGCTAAATAAAAGTAAAAAGTATAATATTTTAAAAATTAAAACATTTATTTATTAATAATTATAATATTATTAATATAGTTTTTTTTAATAATTCTTAACTTATTATTACTAATATAATATAAATTTAAATATTTTATACTTTGAGCTAAAACTATAATATTATAGCTAGTATATTAAGCTTAAATACTTATTATTTTAATTTTACATTAATATTAATTTTTTAATAGTATTAAAACTTTAATTTAAACTAATATCTTTTATAATAAAAAATATTTTATTAAATAATTTACTAGCAACTTAATATATCTTTAAAATAATATTTACTATATGTTTACTTATAAGTAACTTTTAAAAGTAGATTATTTATCTTATTTTTTAAATCCTACTTAATACTTTTATAAGTATACTATTATAAACTTTTTTATTATTACTTTAAATAAACTTTTAAATATCTTATTTTTATATTATTATTATAGTATATTTTTAAAATTTTAAGATATAATTAAGCTAAAATATTTAATTTAGACTTAACTAAATATTAAAACTTATATATTTATCTTTTAATTAAGCTTTTAATTAATTAAGTTACTTACTTTTAAATTAGCTATTTAATAAAAATTTAATAGCTAATATACTTTTTAATTATCTTATACTTTAATTTATTTATATAAACTAATCTTTATTTAAAATTATAATTAACTTAGCTAATGATTATTATTTTTATATTTATTATTATTAAGTATTTTCTTTTTTACTATTATTATTTAACTTTTTATTTTTTAATTTAGTTTTAATTTAGTTAAAATAAAAAAGTAATTTAAATTAAAGTTAACTTTATAATTTATTTAATAGCTTTTATTAAAAATATATAATTTAATTACTTAATTTAAAATAGCTTATTTAATTTATATATTATTTTATATATTTAATTCTAAATTAATTTTACTTACTAATATTTTAATATAAATTTTTTAATATAATTAATTAAATTTACTATAATATATTATTATTATATTTTTATATAGCTTAGTTTATATAATATTATAAATAAAACTATTATTATAAATTTTTTATAATATATATTAACTTTTTATATTTTAAATAATAATAATTAAATATAATTAGTATATTATTAATTGCTATAAATATTATTTTTTAAGTTTAATTAGTTATTAATTAATTTTTAATATTAATTAAATATAATAATTTAAAGTTTTATTTTTATTATTTTTTATACTATTATTTTTTAAACTAAAAATAACTTATTTTAATAGTTAAATAATAATTTTAGTTTTTTTAACTTTATACTAACTTTAAAACTTTTTTATTTTAAAATATTAAAAAAGCTTTTTTTAAATTTAATAAAGTTTATAGAAATATTATATTTAAAAATAAAAATAAAAATAAAATAATTAACTTTAAAAAAATATTAACAATAAGTAAAGTAACTTAAATGTAAATCAATAATCTTATATAGCTACTAAAAAATTAAATTATAATTAAAAAAAGTTATAACTAAACTTTTTAATATATATTATTATTAGAAATTTATTAAAAAAATCTTAAAAAAGTAATAGTAATATAAAAACTACTATAATTTAAATACTAAATAAAGCTAGTAGCAAACTAAATAATTATTTTTAGCCAAAGTTATAAATATTATACTAGTAATTAAAAAAGAAATATTAGATAGAATTATCTAATATAAATAAAATAATAAGTAAATAAAATCTGTTAAAAGATAATTTTTTTGCAAAATTCAATAATAATAAATGTTTTAAAAAGTAAAAAACTTTCACTCAGCCTTAAATAATAGGGCATACAATAGTATATTACCAAACTTCTTACAGGATTAAAAAAAAGCTATTTGAAAGATTAAATTGTTAGGCTAAATTAATGTATATTATTCTAAGCTTTTTAGTTAAATTAAAAGCATATAAAAGGCTGTATATTTTTATTTTTATTTTTATTACTCTGATTATGAGTTCTATATACAGTTCTTCAGGCAGTTCAAAAATTCTTTAAGTTTTTAATGCTAGCTTAGAATTACTTTAAGAGGCTATTTAAAAATAAGATGTATAAACTTAATTTTCTATATTAAGCTTTACACTAATTCCAATAAGGAACTAACAATGGAAAAAAAAATACAACTCATATTTTTTTAAATTGTAGCACCTCCAGCAGTGCAGCCTATGTTTAATAGTTTTTCCTTAATTAAGTATATGGCTATACTTCTTAAACCAACTTCATCTTTACAATTCTCTTTACTTCTAAAGCAAAGAATTTTTCAACTTTAAATTGACGTCACCTTCAAAAAATCGAAATTTAATTATAAATCGACTGGTTTCTTTAATTAGAAGTTTTGAGCTCCTTTGAGAGGTGAAGATGGTGCTAGGAAAAATAGAGCATATAGAACCTTTATTAATATGGATACCAACTGCATATTATATCTACAAACAAACTGATAAAATATCTACAGGTAACCTATATTTATTAATTGTACCTGTTTTTTAGTTATTTAATTTAAATTTAGAAATTCTACTGCACACCGAACTTTCAAAATTATTATTCTTAATATCGGTCGGTTACCTTCTATTCTCCGATAGTTTTAGTACCTACCGATCTTCAAATTTAAGGTTAGAAGTAAATGTTTCCAATTTAGCTTCTTTATCCCTTTTACCATTATTTTTATTGGGTACCAACTTCTACTACCTTAGTTTAACTTTAATCTATCCCATCCTCTTATCAGTATTTTTTCTAAGCAACCGATCCAGTTTTAAAGTAATCGGGCTACTTTTAATTCCATTCTTTCTATCCAAAATTTACTTAGATATAAATTTAAGTTGGTCTTTACTTTTAGCTTTTTCAGTTTGCTTAAGTTACAGTTATTTTGTATGTATTACTTTGCCTAAAAGTTTTTCGTTCAATGAGTTACTGTATTTCAGCTTTACTTTAGTACCTCTGTTAACCGAATATTTCAATGCACCGGTATTTGATTTCTATCCATAATACCTTCTAATTTTTTTAATATTAGGTTTATTCCGAACTGCCGATTGAGCTGCAGTTGTATTACGTATTAGTTGTAGTTGGGATGGCAGCTCATCTTTTAACAGTAACGCTATGTTTGTTTTTTACATTTCAAAGTAGGTTGGTAAAACAAGTTAGTTTCCTACTTTCATTCATGCTGGTGGTAGCTAGTACAACTCACTGGTTTAGCTCAGTTCTATCTACAAATCCAGTATTTTGGTAATCTATAGTAACTAAACTAAATCTAACCTATACTTTTAAAAGGTTATTCCAATTTTTGCTCACCATTCCAAACTTTGTTAATACGGTAGCTCTAATTCTATGCTGGTTAATTTTGTTAACTTTGTGGCTGTTCTTTACTTTAAAATATCCTGATTTAAGTTTAAATCTTAAACGTAAACTTTTCCACCTCTTGCTCACCTTAATTTTGGTACCCGGTTACTTCTTACAGGTGGGTAACTTTGTTCAGTTCTAAATTTAATCCCGTTGTTATAGCCCTATTTAGTACATTTAGCTCTGACTTTAATTCTACTCCTGTTCGCAGTAATCGAAGCGTTCCGTTTAATAGACGTGGGTTCCTCCCAACCTTATTTAACACTGCTACTGAACCCTTACTTGGACGAAAAGGATGTCGGTCCAGCTATCCTAGCTCACATCTACCTTCTAGTAGGGAGCGCTTTACCGATCTGGTGCTCTTCGTTATTGAATTTAGATTATTTGCAGGCGCTCAGTGGTATCCTTACCTTAGGTATAGCTGACGCTACCGCTTCCATTGTAGGTAAGCGATGGGGGAGTTGGAGGTGGTTTAACAGTAAAAAAACGGTTCAGGGGACCTTAGCTTTTATACTCTCTTTAATTTTGGGATTGGGTGCCATACAATTGATTTCCGGTTCTAAACGCTATTCAGTATTTTTTTTCTTGTGAATATTGGGTTTTTAATCGACTATTCTTTAGGGTACAAGTATACTTTGGATTTCTACACTAACCGGTAATTTGTGTTACAATATAGAACCACTGACTTTATATGTTTAGGTTTGATGGAGGCATGTACAGTAGATAACGATAATTTAATATTACCTATCTATACTTTAGCTCTGTTCAAGTTGACTAACTTATAAAAGATAGTAAAAGTTCTTTTATATATGTTTATATTAGTTGTTTCATATTTACTTTCTTTAGGGTAGAATTGGTGTGTACTACTACCCCTTTTCAAAACATTTGGTAAAATCTGATTTAGGTAAATTAGCTATTCACTTTAAATCTGGTAAACTGCTATAAATTACTATTCAACAAATTAGTTTTGTGTTAAGAAATTAAATATAACATTTAATTAGTTAAAAAGTTTCTCAAAGTTGAAATTTTGTAAGAAAAATTTAGTTTGATACAGAGCTACCAATCAATATAAATTTTATACAAAAAAATTATAATTAGAAACAATCAAATTATTTTCAAAAGTAGTTTATATATATACAACTAGTAATTATTAAAAACACCTAATTATAAATTTTAAAATTGTTAAACAAAAATAGCATTTAAAAAGCTAGAAATTGGAATATAGCTTACTTATACTATACTTAATTTTATAAATAGACTATTTTACTTTTAGTATATTTTGTTTAAATTTATTTAACTTTTAAAAGTATATAAGTTTAACTATATAAAATATATAATCATCTATTAAAATTTATAAAATAACTTATACTGTAATGTTATAAAATAAATGCTTTCTAAATATAACAATAAAGTTTACTAATTTTAAAAGGAATATACTATAAAACATTTAATTAAAACTATGTAAAAAAATTTAATTAATTTTTATTTATTTATTATACCTATAATTTAGATTTTATTTATAATTTCTGGTAACTTTATAAACCAATTTTAAAAAAACTAACTAAAATTTATTTGTAATATTTTTAACATTAAGTATATAATATTACTTATTAAAAAAACTAGTTTTTTATTTTAATACTCTTTATAATTAACTAAAAAAATAAAGTATATTTTATAAATAAATGCTAAAAATTTTAATATTAACTTAATTAATAACTTTATTTTTTATATTTAATTATACCAATATATATATTTAAATTTAAATTTTATATATTAGTAATATATTTAATAATATAATTAAATTTTAAGCTATTATTATAAGTTTTTTATTTTCAGCTTTTATTAAATTATAATATTAAATTAAAATATAACTTTATTAATTAGAATATAATTTATTCAATTTTTATAGTAATATTTTAAGCTATTTTATTAGTTTTTTTTATTATATATTAAATATATAAGCTTATACTTAACATTATAATTTTTTTAAAATATTTATAATTATTTTTTTTACTAATATTTATTTAATAAAAATAAAGCTGTAGTTTTATTTTTTATAGCTTTATTAGAAAAAACTAAGCAAACTAAAATATAAATAATATTAAAATTTTTAAAAAAAATAGCTACTTTAGTTTAAAAACTTTATTTTTAAACTAAATACCTTTTAACTATTTAAATTTTATAATTTTATTATAAATATATATATAAATTTAAGTATAATATTTAATTATATAATTAATTTTAATTTATATTATTAAAATTTTATATAAAATTAATTTTTAAAACTTTTTCTTAAATATATACTTATTTAAATAATTTTATTTTAAATTTGCTTAAAAAATATAAAATAAGCTATTAATATATTTTATTTATTTATTTATTTTTACTATATAACTTTTATTATTAAAAATTATATTTAAATTTATATATCATATATATATTACTTTTATAAGCTTTTTATATAATAAAAATTTAGTATAAATTTAATTTTAAGCTAATTAAAACATTTTAAAAAATATTTATAAATAATTATTATAAATTATAACTTTTAGCTATATTTTAATACTAATTTACTTTTAAAGTTATAAGTTTTTTACTATATATAAAACTAAATAAATAATATTTTTTATTTAGTTTTTTAGTTTTTTATTTTTTTATTTTTAAATTAAAATTAACTACTTTTAAAAATAGCAAATTACTTATTTATATTAATTTTAAAAATTAAATAAGTATATTTTAATAAAAGTAAATTACTTAAAAGTTATAAAGCTATTTTTTATTAATTATTAATAAACTTTATCAATAATACTTTATAACTAAAAATAAATACTATAGTTTTAAAATAATTTATATTAAACTAATAAGTATTTATTATTTATATAATAAATTACTTTTAAAAAGTATATTTTATAATTATTTATTTAAATAACTAAATTAAAAGCTTTAAAAAATTATATTTTATTAAAATATATACTTTTTATTATTTTAAAACTAACTTACTTTAATATAATAATTATATTTAGTTTAAATTTATAATATTAATAATATAGTAGTATATAGCTAAATAATCTAAATATTAAAAAAAAAATATATATATATAAATTTTTTTAAAAGCAGTTAAATTTAATTAATATTTAAAAATACTTTGAGTTAAAATTTGCTAATTATAGTATTTATTATTTAGTAAATTAGTAATTAATACTTTAATTTTAAAATTTATTTATTTACTTTTAATATTTTTTTATAATTTATTTATAAAAAACTAAAATACACTAATAAGCTTTTTATTTTTTTATTTTTTTTAAAAACTTATTTAAATTAGTTTATCTATAAAAATAATTCTAATATAAGCTAATAAATACTTAAATAAATAATATATATTATATATATATATTTATAATATTTTTTAATTATATTAGTTTATTTCATTAAGTATATTAAATATGCACTTTATAAAAAAGGTTATTACTATTTTTTTACTTAACTACTTTGTTTATATTTTTTAAAAATATTTACTGTAAAAGAATTTCTTTTTTTTATAATTTATATTATATTACAACTTTTATATATATATATAATTATTTATTAAACTATTACCATTATTATTTTACTTAATAATAATAATATAAAAATTATACTAATACTCTAGTATATATTTATGAGTAAACTTATTTTATTTATAATTATCTTATTATTATAATATTTTATACTATATAGTATAAATATTAGCTTTAATATAGTACTATAAACTAGTTGCTATATAAAAATAAAATAAAATTTGGTTTTATAAAAAATTATTTTTATTTTAAATTTTTAAATTTTTATTTAAAACTATTTATTATATATATAACTATTTTTTAACATTTTAAATACTTTTTTATAAACTTTTTTCTTTTTAAAATCTACTTTTTATAATAGTAAAGTAAATTAAATATTTAATAAACTAAATTAAATTTATAGTATATAATATAAATAATTTAATACTTTTTTAACTAATTTTTAAATATAACTTTAGTTTAATATTAAATATTAATTTTTTATTTTAAAATAAATAAGTTATTAAATAGTATATAAAAAAAGCTATAATTTTAAAAAATATTAAATAAAATATTAAAGTCAAATAAATTAAAAATTTTAAAAATAAAGATTATTTTTAAAATACTTTTACTAATATTTTAATTTAAATTTATTAACTTCTATTTTTTTATAAGAGTTATTATTTATTAATACTTTAATTTAATAATAGCATTATTGTTATTAAAAAAAATATATTAAATATATATTTTTTCTTAATAAAAAAATAGTAAATTAGTTAATATAGTTAATATATTTAATAAAATTCTAAAAAAGTATTTAAAACTTTTTATTTTTTATTTATATAAAATATTAATAAGTGGCTTATTTTTATCTAATTTATATACTAGTATAATATATATATTTTAACTTTAGTAAATTTTTTTGCTTAAAAGTACTATATTTAAAAACTTTTTTAAAAATTGCTAGTAATAATTTTAGTAAGTAAAAAATATATAGCTATTAAATTTTTATTAAAATATTTACTAATAAACTATATATTTATATTTTTTTAAAGTAAAAAATAAATTAAGCTAATAATAGTATTATAAACTTTTATTATTATTTTTTAATATTAAATTAGTTTATAATTTAGCAGTATTTATATTTATTTAATATATTATATTTTATAGCAGCTAATAAGTTTAATTTAATTATAATATTTAATATAATTAGTTTTTTTATATTATATATAACTTTAAATTTAACTTTAATAAAAATTATTAATTAAATTTTTACTTATTAATTTATAAATTTATTTTAAAATAAATTATAAACATTACTAAAAAGCTAAAACTAAAAATAATAAACTTAAAAAGTATTAAATTTATAATTGTTACAGTTATTATTTAAAAAATCTATAATTTATTATCTAAAACCTTTATTATTTTTAATATATATAAAAGTAAATAACTTAGTATTAGATTTTATAATTTAAAAATTAAAATTTTTTTATAGCATTATCTACTTTTTTTACTTTTTTAATATTTTTATTTAATTTATAAAAATAATTTTAGTTTTTAATAATTAATAATTAAGCTAATTTTATTTATAAGTAAGTTTAAAATAAAATTAAAATTTTATTAGCTATTTAATTTTAAAATTAGCTTTTTAATATAATATTAAATATTATAGTAATATTTTATTTTTTAGTAATACTTTTTAATATAGTAAGCTTAAAATAAGTTAATATAATTAAATAAATAAAGTTTTTTTTTTCAAATATTAGTATTTTATATTTTTATATTTTTTTTTTATTAATTTAAAAACTAAAAAATCTATAATTTTTTTTTACTTTTTAAAACTAGAATTAGTATATTATTAATTAATATAAATATTTTTCTAAGGTTTTATTACCTATATTTTTTTCTATAATGCAACTTTAATAAAGAGTAAGTTTATTAAAATAATAATAATATACTTTTAATTACTTAATTTTTTTAAACTTTTTAAAGAAATTTATAATAATTTAAATATAATAAATATATTTAGTTTATAAAATAAAATAAAATAAATATTCTAAAATAATTATATAATATCTGTAAATATTTAACTAAGTGTATATATTTTTTAATATATATAAATTTATTTTTTATTTAAAAACTACTAAATAGTATATTAAGTTTATATTTAATAAATCTGCTAATATACTGGCAAAAAATGCAGTATTATTTTAACTTCTTTTAATTAAAGTCTTTAATGTTAGTAAAATAGGTATATTTATTTTTATATAGAAAAATTATACTTTTTTTATATTTTTATACTTTTTTTTTAAACTAGCTATTAATATCTAAAAGAATAATAATTGTTTAATAAATACAATTAATATATAATAGAATTTTACAACTTTACTATACTATACTCTTAAACAACTTTTAATAGTAAGTACTATTTTTAGTACAATAGGTATAAGCTACTTATATTATTAATACTAGCATATTTAGTCTTTTAAACTATTTTTTCTCAAATGTTTTCTCTTTTTAACTTATGCTACAATTCTTTATTTAAGTTTACTAAGGATTTTAACACCTTGTGTACATTGTAAGGGAATATTGCTCAGCTACATTCCACTTTATCATATACCCAAACATGCAAGATAACCTTAAGACCATTATTGACTCTTAGTTTCTAAACCTAGAAGTCAAGCACTTGTGCTCTGTCAAAACCTAGCTTTTCAGCCTTAAATACTTGAATATTTTAGAACTGTGCTTCCATATAGGGAGTAGCTTCCTTCTAATAGATCTAGCACTATTAAGGAACCCTTATTGTCCAAAGTTAACATCCTATATGAGATTGGCCTAGAACTTTCCAATAGACTCCTTGCAAAACTTTAAATCCCCCAAATGGTGGTTTACTTGTCAGGAGACGCATCATCGACACAAACCCTTTTTTAACAAATCAAATCAAATAAAATCTAAAATAAATAATTAACTAGATGATCTACCAATAAGTTAATTTCAAAAAGTAACTTTTAGACGTACTTTGACAACTATAAGTTAAGGTTGAAAATATTTATTAATATTTCTATAGAAATGATCCTATTTTCTTTGTATAAAGCAAACTTGTTCGAATTTGATCTCGAATATAAACATTGGAAATATACGGGTATATTAGAATTTTAATTGCATTTGAACCTAAGATAATTAAACAGTTGAATTTTAAAAATATTCGGTCATATTCCTACACTATTAATTAAACATTTGGGATCAAATTCTGATGATCCTATATAAATGTATCTTATACCAAATATAGCACTTTCTAGACTAAACCTAAATCGTTTAGTACTTTTAAAAACGCACTAAGCTATTTCATTTCAAAATAATAGTTTTACATTTAAAAATTTTAATTATGAAATGCTTAAGGAATAAAAATCGAAGCAGGTCAGTTTTGAACCTTTTTTATAACAAAGTAGAAAAAAAATAAGATGAAATTTGGTAAAGAACTTGAAGAGGGGATGCAGGAGATGGAGGAAGAATGGCAAAAACATGTGATCCCTTATAAAAGTCTTAAGAAAGCTTTAAAGAAAGAAGTAAATATATTAGAAGATAAGGATACAGAAAGTGTAGCACCACTTTTGACTACACTGTGGTCGGATCGAATAGAACAGTTAACCGAAGTATGTCAAAATTTCTACGCATCTCACCCAAATATGGATCAACTTTTTTATTTTAAACTTAGTCAAGCTGTTATAGGGTTAAGACTGTTCTTAGATAAAGCTTTCTTAGATACTAAGAATAGGATTTTATCGCTTAAGGATGAACTAAATAGATCGGTATATAAAAAGGATGCTATAAGTGCTAATCAATATTTATTAGACTAATCCTTTTGAAAAGGATTTTCGTACATGGTTTGTTTTGTTTAACTTCATTTTTGTTAATTTTAAAAAAATAGGAAAAAGGTTTTAGCACTATATCACAACTTTGATATATGGGAAATACAAACTTTACCCGAACTCAATGCTTTAAAATATGAAAATTTAAAATCCCAGTTCGATATATTTTTATCAAGGTTATTAAAGTTAAAACTAGTAAAAATAACTTTTAAGTACGTACTCTAATACTATTCAGGCAGATAAATTCATTTCAATAGATAATAAGAACACTTTACTGATGTTTTTAGAGGTAAATGAAAGTACAAATTTTTAATTTTTATATGACAAATTTAGCTAAAGTTTTAACAAATAGGCTAATAGTCAGATGCTCTCGTTATTAAAGTTTTGTGAATTAAATCAGAAAGCAGCCATTAAAATTTACAAAAAGTTCAACAAAGCGACCCACACTAACCATGCCCTTACTTTAGTCAAAACCGATCTAATACTTTTAAATAGTTACCCTAAAGAGATGATCTACCTATGGTGGGCAGTAATCGACAAAACTTTACCTAAATTAGACGACTTTTTATGTCCCATCTGTATGGAAATATGTTGGAAACCGGTAAGGTTAAGTTGTGGACACCTGTTCTGCCATTGGTGTTGTTTACACGCTCAAATGAATAGAAGGAGGGATTGTCCCATGTGTAGAAGTCCTAACGCTATGGCTCGTACTGATCAACTTAGCATCGACAAAGCTTTAAAGAACCACTTAAAATTGTATTTTCCGGACGAAGTAAAAATTCGTAAAAGAGATCAGGAGCGGGAGTTATTGCTTAACGAGTTAAACAACGCACCTGGAGCTGAATTTGTTGCAGATGCTAGGTGTACCATAATGTAATTATCATTTACTTTATGACTTACCGGTATTTTATATTTGACATAGTAGTGGCATCAATAAATTAGATTTATTCCTATATTTAAAACTCAACCACGTCTAATATTAGTTATTTTTTGGATGGATATTCATCATCCTTTAATAAGACCGGTACAAAAAATATTTACAAAGAACTGATTTTGTACTATAGTTAACCTAAATAAATAGCCGTTACAGCTTTAAGTATCTGACTTATAGTTTATAATTCTATACTCGGATTACGGTTCCTACTATAAAATTTAAACTAAGTTTGATATATATTTTTAACTAATGCTGTAATTTTTATATATTTTATACTTCAAACAAAGCTTTAAAATGACGACATACAGTAGTAACACTAATTTTGAAAAGATGTAGTGTAGGTTCATCTTAATAGTAATATATGCTTATAAAAAACTTAATGTTAGACTTTAAACGTGGTACATAAGTAATATACACTTTTATAACTGTATATTTTACTCGGTCGTTTACTTGACTTGGGAAAAGCTTGTTTCTTTTAGTGGTAGGTACAAACTTATTTATAATTAATTGTAGTCATCCATCTATTGGTATTTCATTGGCTTTGTAGGGATACCAATTTAGCCGATATAGAGATTATAGTTTTACAAAATTTGATTTTAAAGTAAATTAATATTTTTTAAGTTGATTTCAATAAACAAAAAACTTTCGGATAATCATAAATATATATTTTTATATTTATTATATTTGTTTTTTTCAGCAATATTAAATTTTAAAATGCATCTAATTACACCATTTTTACTACTCTTAACAAGCTTATATTAGCTTATAAAAAGTTATCCAACATTAACTATAAATAGTTGTATAACGCGACCTTAAGCTTAAAAGTAAATGTTGTTCGGTAGTAGACGCTTTACATTACAAACCTATTGGGAACTTAGCTAAAGCATCCATTTCTTCATTTACTCTTTAAAACTAAAAGAATATTTTGTTGCTTTCAGTTTTAGTAATTTATAAAAAGTATTTTTGTCCGAAAAGTTTAAATTAAAATTTGGGAATAAGGGCATACGTTCAATATAAATTTACTAGAGCACCAATCCAAGAAGTATTCCAATTGAAATAAATACATGTTTAATTGGTAATTAGTGACGAAGTCTGAAATAGAAATGGCCTTCCAGTTCTAAACTTTTAAGGGTTATTGAGCGGTTGAAGATGTTACCAAGTTTACAATAGTTGATGTATCTAGATCTGACATGTAGGTATGTGCTGTTCAATATAACAGATAAATGTTCTGGTTAATGTAAAAGTGTAAATACGGTATATCATTTGTACAACTTGGGCCAACTAATTGTAAATTTTCAGTTGAGGAAAGTGATCTAAATTTTTATAATAATCTTTGGAATTACATCAAAAGCTCAAATTAGAGAAAAAAGTACAGATACTGTTAAATGTGCTAAAAGCTATATTATTTTTGATATTAGCTATGCTATAAAAATTTTATGTATAATTAAAGTTTGTAAAAATGGGTGTGAGATCAAATATTGTAGTAGTTTAATAGTGTTTACAAGATAACAAAAAAGTAATTCCAATCTTAAAAACCTCCTATTAGCTAACATTGGGGTTATTTATAATTGCTAATATATTCTAACTTAATGAAAAAGTAATCTTTCTCCTAAGTTTTTCAATAACTTTTTTCTAGCAGCATATAGAAGAGAATGCTATATATATTTTTAAATTGGCTATTATTATCTTTATAATTTTTTATAATAATTGTATTAAGTTTTCTATACAATTTTAAAAAATATAAAAAATTACTATATAAATTTATAAGAATAAAATATATAAAGATATTTTTGTTTAAAATAAAAATAATATTTTTTAAGTTAATTTAAAGTAATTTAAATAAATTAAAATTATTTATTTATAAAGATTTACTAAATTTATATAATTTATTCTTATCTATATTTATAAATACTTTATTAGTTTAAAATAGCTTAACTTTCTAATAAATTATTTTATTTTATTAGTATACATTTATTTTTAATTAATTTAAATTAACTTAAAATTTTTATTTTAATAAGTTGAATAAGTAGATAAAGTATTTTAATATTAATTTATTACTTAAAAATCTTTAGCTTAATTTAATAAAATTTAATTTTTAAATATTATTTTAGTATTTTATAATATTTAAATTTTAATTATTATTTTTTAAATATAGCTAAAAAAATAAGTAAATATAAAAATATATAAATTCTAAATATAATTACTATATATTTATATTTATAATTAGTTTAAATAAACTATAATATTTTAATACTTTGCTTTAAAATACTACTTTAAGTTTTAAAAAAGTTGAAATATTAGCTTAATTTACTATATTTTAAATAATTTTTTTAAGCTTTTTTAGAAAATAATAATAAAATATATAAAAAAAGCTTTTATACTATAAGGTTGTGACATTTAGTTTAAGATATTATACTAGGGCTAATTTTCAAATTATAAGGTATAAAATACTATAATAATACAGTAACTATAAATAATATAAGTCTGCTTAGGAATATATATAAAGGTATTACTACAATATCAGTATTATTGTCTATAAGAGACACAATAATGATTACAATCTAATAGGTAATAGTTTTAATATTAATGTTAGTTTGCCTTCTAGTAAAGTTAACTAGTTTGTATATATAAAATAGTTAATTTACTATATATACAACTAAAAAGGTAAGTCCTCTAGTAGCAAATATGTATGAAAAACATAAGTAGATTAAATAAAGGAGGAGGTTGTAATAGCTTCTTTTATAGGTTGCTACCTTGACATATTTGAGAAAATAATCAAAAAAAAAGAAAATATAATAAAAAAGTATGTAAAAAACTTACTATATAATATTCAGTTGATTTAAATATAGATTTTTAATACATTTATATAACAATATAGTTTATTAGAAGTAGGTGTAATTTGTTATTTCTTTAAGCTTTAATGGCTTATACTAAACTTTGTTTATAAATATACTTTTTAGTAAAGCTTATAAGTTAAAATAACTAAACAAAAACTTAAGTCTTTATTTCAAGCTTGTTTTAATATTTAGGTTTTGTTAATACATTTTTGATTTGTTATCAACAAATTAAAATGAAGTTATAAAACTGGAAGTAAAATTTTGAAAGTTAGTAAATTATTATTTTACTAAGTAATGGAATGTCATAAAAGTATTAAAATATTTAAAATAAATATAACAAATTTGCAGTAAAATTATAAAAATAAAATAAATATTTATTAGCTTAATTAAAATTCTAAATTTAACTTTATAGCAAATTATAATTTATATTAATTTAATAGCTATAAAGTATAAAAAATAGTTATTATTTTTTTAAAAAAGCTTTAAAAGTACAAAAATATATATTTAATATATAAGATTTAATATAATATATATATTATTAATACCTTACTTTTTATTTAACTTTTATTATATAAAATTACCTATAGTTTAAATTTTAATTTAATTTATAATATATAAACTTTTTTATATAGTAAAAAAAAGTATTATCAATTTATGAAATTATATTAAATATATTTAATCTTTAATTAATAAAAGCCTTACTAATAATACTACTTTAAAAAAACTTATAAATAATTAAAATATATATATAGCTATTATTTAAATAATTTTAAAAAAAATAAGTAAAGTTTATAGTTTATAAGTTAAGTATTTATAGCTATAAATTTTTAATTTAAAATTTTGAAAAAACTAAATTTATACTAAATATTATTACCTTTTAATATATATATATATAGCTTATATATATATATTTAGCTATCTTTAAAAGTAGCTAATTATTTATTTATTATAATTAATATTATTAAATATATTAAATATTATTTGTTTTTTATTTTAAATTTTAAGTAATTTTTTAAAAATTAATAAAACAATAATAGTAAATATTAAAATAAAAATATAATAGTTTATACTTATTTATTATATTTAATTTAATTTTTAAATTAGATTATAGATAAAACTTTAAAAAAATTTAAATATTTAAGCTTTAAATTTTTATATATAGTAAAAGTAATTTATTTTATCAATTATATTTCATTTTTATTTTTTAAAGGTTTATTAGCTTTTACTAAAATTTTACCAAATTTAAAGCTTTTTTTATCTTAAAACTTTTTTTTTAAAATTTTATATAAAAAACTTTATTTTTTAAAATATTTATAAATTATAATTTATATTTTAAGCTTTTTTTATAGTATTTAGAATTTTGATTAAATTATTAATTAATAAAATAATTGCTAAAAAAATTATATTTTTTTAAAGATATTATAGTTTTCTTTAACTTTATTATAAATTTAAAAATGTTTTTAATAGCTAAAATATAAAAATTTTTAGTATTTTTTAGCTATATTTTAACTATTTTCTTGTTGCTAGAATTTTTTAATTTAGAACTTATTACAATTTATAAAATTAACATTTTATATTTTATATAGAAAAGTTTAATTTAATTATAATATATATTAGTAGGTTATATTTTTTATAAAACTAACTTATTTTCTAAATTTAAAAAATAGCTAATAGTTTACTAAATTATCATATACTAAATATTTTAATTAAATAGTATATTATATTTAATAATTATTATAAATTATTAAATGCTAACAGAATTATTTATTAGTTAAAATACTTACCTTAATTTTATTAATAATTAACAAATTGTATATATATTTAAATTTATACTTATTTGCCACTATTTTAATCTTTTGTTTAAATATGCTTTACAATTTACTAGAGTTTTTAAAATATAAAAACCAAGCTTTTATAAAATAATTTAAATTTTTATTTTAAAATATCTTCTAATAAAAATTCTATACTTCTTATTAAAAAAAATTAAGGCTTAGCTAAATTATATATGTTTTTTTAATTTATAAATTCAAATAATATATTATAATTCAATATTTAAAGCACAGTAACTAATAGTTATTTACTTAATAACTATGTCTTACAAATTAAAATTTTACTTTTGGTAATATTTTTTTAAAACACTATAAATTTATTTTTTAATTTAAAGACTTTCAATTTACATTATGTTTATATATTAGTTTATATTACTTAATGATTAGTGTAATAATTCCAAAATTAGCTTATTTAATCTAAAAAATATATTTCTAAAATTTAAGTTCAGAAATCCAGTTTTGAGTTATGTAATTTTTCCAATAAAAAATTATATATAGTTTTAAATGTTAATAGCCTTCATATAGTTTAATGGTTTATCAATTTTCTTATATGGTTACAAAAACCGACATTTTAGTAAATAGTTTGTATTAATTAATATAAAACAAGGTTAAAAGTAGACCTTTTTATCTTATACTTTTGATCATAGGTTGGATGGACATGCTTTATGAAAATATTAAAGTATTATATAGCTTAATTCTTTTAATAAACTTTCTAACCTATACCATAGTAAAAATAATGACAGGTTTTTCTAATTTATTTTAACATATAGTTACAAAAATTTTGGATAATGATTCAATATTTGCTGATAATAGTATATTTCCTACAACCTTTCGATGTAAATGTTTCAATGTTTTGTAATTTAATCGGATTCTAAATTTTAAAGGGATATAAATATGAGTTAACAAAATATATTGATTTTCCTATATTATATAAAACAATCACATGTAAAGATATGCTATTTAAATACAGTATAGTAATACCCCTTAACGAACCTACCTGATATTTCGAGTTAAGTAAAGAGGGGTGCATAACGAAACCAAGTATGTATGATTTTTAGTCAACTTTTAGTTAACTTTTCTAATCATTATATATCGGAAACGCCAATTGTACTCGTCATTTTATATCCAAAACCTTTTTTGCACTATTTTGGAGGTTCAATATTACCCTTTAGCAATTTTAGCTTAATCAATCCAAACTTAGCCTTTTTAGTAAAAGGTAAAAAGTTTTTAGTTTTTAGTTTATTTCCAAAAGAACTTTTATACAGCTTTTAAGTTAAAAATAAGAATATTTGCAGTTTCAATCCAAATTTATTGATTATAAATTGATAATTTAATTTGAATTGAAATATTTTGTTATACTTTTAGTTTATTTTAACAAAAAGGTAAGTTCAATTGGATTTTCCCATATTACTAGGAATCACCTAAACTTTAAAAGTTGCTGATGTACAGATATAATTAAAGTATTCCGTTTTTTAAACATGATTAATTGAATAATATACTCTTGTGATATGTTTATAGCAATTTTTTAACAAAGTAATTACGTTTCCATTATCTTTAATTAAGTGACTTTACATTACGATGATATGTTGGATGGTAAAATATACCTCACTAAATCATAAATGGAGGTTATAAATTTAATAAAGGAGTAATGAGATAGTAAATTAATTTATCGGCGCTATACTCTTAAATTTTAATTACTGATACAGCGCTTTCTAATATATGTAAACTTTAACAACGGAGTGATATCTATTTTGTGTAACTATATTTCTATATACTGTATTGAAATTTGACAAAAGCTTTAAAAATGTCGGGGATAACTCATTGAAGGCCTATCTTAATGGAGTTAAAACTATTAATTTTGGTTCCGAACAATATATGTAAACGAGTTTATACAATGAAAAATAATCTATATCCAATTGGTTACCGTATTGATAAATAAATTTGTTTTATCATTTGTTCTCAATATTTCTTTGTTACACTAAAACTTCCGGTTAAATCAAAATTTTAATATTACACAAGAAAGGTAAACCCCCTCTAAAAAGACAATACCGAAATTCGATTCACTATCTACTCATAATCTGTTCATAGGCTGATTAGCTTATAATGGAAAACAATTTATAGAAGTTATGTTCTTAAAACTATATAAAGTATCCACCTTTTGGTTCGTTTATAGCCGGTACAGTATCCAATTTCTTTGGACCTTAAACCCGAAGCTAATTTATTGAAGATTTCTAAAAATATTGAGAAACAACTTTTTTTTAACTTATAACTTAATAGCTTCAAAGTACATAATAATAAGGTATAATAATTCAATAATAATGGTGATTCTTATCTATGCAAAATAAATATTTAAGCTTTCAATTTTTAATCAAAACCTATTTTGTAAAATTTTGGTGGTTTAACTTAATAATTTTGCAATTTTAGCCTAATTAAGCTGAATTTACCTTATTAAAGTAAAAATAGCAATCTTACTAGTTACCATTTTCGTAAGGTTTTCGGCCCAATATATAAAAAATTGCAGTTTTAAATTTTAACCTACCTATTTTAATTTGCTGATTTATGCCTAATTAAAATTCTTTTATAATACTTTTAGAATACTTTATTTACAAAGGTGAGGATTTCAATTGTTTTTTCCATAAAAGCCAATAAATTAGCAAAGTACAAGTGCTAGCCAAATAATTGAAAGTCTTCGATTTTCAAGAGAAAGCGAGATTATATCCAAATAACTGGATTTAAATTATTGCTTTAAAAATATAAATTATACTTCAAAGCTAAAAATTTTTAATTCCGGTTTATCCATCCTTTATTTTATCTCCTTGAACTTTTCAAAAAACCAAATTGTTTGCTGACACTATTATCATCCTTTCGTTTTGTTTGTAATTGCGTTTCCGTTTGGTAAAGAATCGACAAGCTTCTAATTTTGAATATTTATATTACTATCATTTATACCTCAACCAGCCAACTTTAGAAGAGTTTTTGTTTCCCTTATCAATTACACTTTAGTTACCTATTTTTATTGCCTACTTTCACCGTTTAACCTTCCAAGAAACTTAAACCATATTATTAAAGTTTAGCTACCACCCCAACTGAACTTAAATTTTCTCTACTAAACAAGACTAGACAACGGCTATAGATAGAACTCTTTTCTCTTCCATAGCACCGATATACTTTAAATCTATCAACACAATCCTAAGCTTTAGCCTTTAATTTTGGTAAGCTCCCACTTTAATTCTGCCAATATTTAATCTCGTTATCTCATGAGCCGTAAAGTAAGTTAAGGTTTACCTAAAACTTGTACTTTATTTTTTATTTAATACACACCTCATATAGTTTTACATAGTTACTAACTTTTCATCTTCATTTAGGTAAGACGTACACCTATGCCAGATTTACGTAAGAAATTAGTTATTGTAGGAGATGGTGGATGCGGTAAGACATGCTTACTGATAGTATTCTCTTCCAATAAATTTCCAGAAGTAATTACCAGATAATAATTTAAAACCCTTACTAACTTTTTAATATAGAAATACATACCAACTGTATTTGAAAACTATATTGCCCAGGTCAAAGTCGATGGTAAAAAAGTTGAATTAGCACTGTGGGATACAGCTGGTCAGGAGGACTATGATCGTCTAAGACCTTTATCCTACCCTGAAACGGATGTTCTCTTGGTGACGTTTTCTATAGGATCACCACAATCTTTAAAGAATGTTATAGATAAAGTAAACTATAGTATACGTACTTTATTCTAATATTATTTCAACAGTGGCATCCTGAAATCTCACATTTTACTTCTGGCGTCCCATTTCTCTTAGTAGGTCTCAAAAGAGATCTGAGGAACGATTTACCAACATTAGCTGAATTAGATCAGCTAAAGCAAACGACGGTGACTGAACAAGAGGTATATATTTTCAATTACGTTATCTAAGCAAATCGTCTAGGGTGCTAACGTGGCTAAACAAATTTCAGCTTTGAAGTATCTAGAATGCTCTGCTCGGACTAGGGAAGGAGTTGATCTAGTTTTTCAACATGCTACACGATCTGTACTTACAAACCCACTCAACAAGTTAAGAAGAAAGTTCTGCAACCCACTTTAAGTTTCGCCCAAGATAAAAATTAACTAACCCTTTAACACACCGAGTGTTAAACTGCCTCAACATCCGCAGCAAAGTTCGAATCTTCATCATCAAATTTATAATGGTATACGTCTCAAAGTAACTTTACTATCCGATTGGAGACTGTAGGATTTTATAATAACTGCTGGACAGAGTTAATTTTTAACCCATTTGCATTTAAAAATACGCCGGCTTTATCAAAATTTATATATATATTTTTTACCAAACTTCGTCAACCTTTCCCCCGATTTAGCTCACGTTATTTTCTGCTCAGCACATTTTATACTTTACCTAATTAACCAATTTTTAATTAATGTTATAAATGAAGCACTCGTCCACTCTACCATGAACAGTAGGTTATTACTTTACAGGCTCATCACTAGCTATCTAGCTTATAATTAACTTAGATACTGTGTCTTTCCTTTACTTGATTGAAGCTGACCTAAAGCTCTAACTTATTGACAAATTCCTTAAAATATCACTTTCCTTGACTTCCTACCCCTCCTTCACATCTGGCCTAGTTATATACGTACAGGTTTCTTTTTCTTTCTACCCTACCCTGTTGATGTTATATATATATTTATATTATCTCCTTCAGTGTTTTTATAGCTTTACTTAACCAAAATGATTACATTGTTAATTAAAAGTTTTGTCTTACTTTTATGGCATTAGAAAATTAGAAATTTATATATCTTTTTAAATTAAACTTTATAATTCATGATCAATTTATTACTTAAATAAAAAGTAAAATAATAATGCTATACTGTGCTAAGTAGAGATAGATAATTTAACATTAATTTTTATACATATAAAAATTAAACTTATAACATCTTTTCTAATTTCAAACCATATTTTAGATCAAAATAAAACTTTATTAATTATTTATTGAAAGCTATTGATCTAATTAGTAGATTTATGATTTTTTTTTTGATATTAAAGAGATAAGTAAGATAAAAACTATAAGATTATTTTATAAGACATTAAATTAAGAAAAGTTAGATAAAAGTATATATTTTTAATTATATATCTAATTAATTAGGTTTTCTAATATATTTTCTAATATTAAAATAAAAAGTACTATCTAACTATATTAATTTAATTTAAATATATACTATTTAAAAATTATATAAATATAAAACTACTTTATAGCTATATTTTATAAAATATAAACAAAAGATAAATTTACATTTATACAAATGTAAAAATTTTGCTATAATATTATATACCTATATATTAAAAAAAACTAAAGCTTTTAGAATATAATTATTTTAAAAAATAGTACTACTTATATTATATTTATATAGTAGATATAATAGTAAAAATTAAGCTAACAACTATAAATATAAAACTACTTTATAGCTATATATTATAAATATTTAATATATATTAAAAAGCTATAATGCTATATAATATAATAATATATACTATCAATTTAAAAATAAAAATATAATTAAGTTATACTATTATTAATATGTATATAAATATAATTATATAGCTAATTTAATATATATATATAGTTTTTTTAGCCTAACATTTAATACAAAAACTCTTTATTTTAAGTAATTTAGATATATATATATATTAGTATTTATATAATAAACTTAAGCAATATAGTAATAGTATAAACTTATAAAATAAAAAAATATTTTATCAATACCTAATATAAAAATATACAGCTATATTATATACTTAAGAGTTAGGTGCTAATAAATATTATTTATTGATTTGCCATCTCTTCCTAATTATCCATTTTTAGCATAACTTAGTAAAATCTTATTTTCAATGTATCGGTATATATTGTTAATTACTAATCATTAAGAAAATACTTTTAAGCTTTTAATATTTCCTCAGCACATTCCCTATCAACAGCTTAGACAGGACATGGTTTATTTAAGTTCTTAAGTGTAGGAGTGCTGCGCATGGAGATAATTAAAGTTTAAAGAAGTTTGACCACAATGAATTCAACTATTTCGATAAATTTTCACTGAGAAATCTTCCAGTAAAATTATGCCTAGTCAGCAAATGATTTCATTTAATACACCCAGCCCCCAAAAAAGAGGGTGCTGGTGTATTCTCGTTAATTTCGTTATTATAAAAATTATAGATCTAACAAGGCTTTTATTTTTAAGAGAAAATTTGGAAATCAAAACAAGATGGATGATTGGGACAAAGTAACCGTTTTACACAAGCGTACCTCAAACGCCCCTAAAGTAGTCAAAAGTGCTGCTGGTATAAACGCAGCTCGTCGTGCAGGTGCACCTATCGAAACCGAAAAGAAATGTACCCTTTTTTAATCAACTAAAACTAATAAATTAATAGATTCTGGTGGTATGAATAAAGCTGCTGACGGTGCTTTCCAAAGATTGGCTAAGATTGATGCTGAAACTGACGCTATCGCACCCCCAACTTTAAGTTTAGATGTTGGTAAAGCTATTCAAAAGGGTAGAATGGACAAGAAATGGACTCAGAAAGAACTCGCTCAAAAGATTAACGAAAAACCTAACATTATCAACGACTATGAGATGGGTAGAGCTGTGCCTAACCAGCAGGTCTTAGCTAAGATGGAACGCAATTTAGGTATCAAGCTAAGAGGGAAAAACATCGGTTTACCTTTAGGTTCAAAATAATTAGATGGAATTTAAAAACAACTTTTAGAATCATTAATACTATTTTTATCATAGCGTGGATTAAACATATTGGCAAGTAAATTAATATCCCGTTAAATTTTGATTATGTACTATTCTCAAATCGTTTGTTATACTATTTAATAACATTCTATAATACTTTTTACCTACTTTTTTATTTTTTGTTAGTGTAATTATTAGTTTCAAATAGATGTAATTTCTATCAATTAAGGTATTTTCTTTTAATTATTTATGCCAAATGATAATTACAGCATCATTTTTATATAATTATTTTATTTTAACAATAATAAAAAGTGTAGAACAAGCAGTATCCAGATAGATACAATAAGGCGTTTTTTTACTAAAATGTTATATAAAATTTCAATATTTTTAATGGTTTTAATGAGCATAATAAATAAAATTTTCCAACACTTTTCTTATTATTCTACTTATTATTATTTCTGTAGCTTTAATCTAAATTTAGTAACTAATGTTTTTAAAACTAGGTATCTAAAAATTGAAATTTATAAGGATTTTAGTTAATAATACCTGTAGTTGCTATACCTAGTAAAATTAGATTTGACTAACAGTATTATTAATAAACTTTTATTACTGATGGTAAAAATTAGAAATAATTTTTCACTTAAAGTTTTTTATTATAGGAAATATAGTTACTATTTTTTATTTAATAGCTTTTTTTTAGTATAAAAGTGATGTTTGGTTCTGCCTACCTTTGTATATCATTATACTAAGTTTGAGTTGTATTTTTTATTTATAAGCTTTAGCAAATTCCTACTAATTTTTAAAAAAACCAATATTTTATTTTTAAACAATTTTTAAAATTAGAATAATAAACTAAATAGTAAAAAAAATTATTAAATAAAACTATATAAAAAATATATAAAAATAAAAATTTATTATTTAAGTAGTAGCTATTACTTTTTAAAAAGTAAGAAAATAGTTATTATTAAAACAATTATAAAATTAAAGGATTTTATTATTTAACTATATTAAAATTAACTATTTATTATTTTAATATTACTTTATATTGAAATTTTAACTTTACTATAAAATTAAGCTAAATTATATATTTTTATTAAAAACTATACTATTAGAAAGTTTATTTAGATATAGTTTTAGTATTTAAAAAAGTTTTTATTTAAAATACTTTAATAGTATAATAATAAGTTTTTTATTAAATAATTTATTAATAGCTTAATTTAACTCTAATATAATACTGTATTCTAATTTTACTTTTTTTTAACATTTAATATAAACTATTTTATTTTATTTTATTTTTAAAACTATTAATGCTTTTATAAATAAAGTATAAACTAATATTAAAAACTATTGAAATTTAAAAATATTTTACTATATATTTATAGATTTATTAAAGTATTAGATTAATTTAATTAAAAATTGCTTTTTAATATCTATAAATATATTTAAAGCTTATAAAAATTATTTATACATATTTAATTTATTATTAAAATACTTAACTAAACTAATAATAACTTAAAAGCTATAATTTAATAAATTAAAAACTAGTATTAAATATTATATATATTTTTATAAATATTACTAAATATTTATAGATTTATTATAATAATATTATTTAATTAGTAAATATTTTAAGTAAATTTATATATATATCTTACTAAAACTAATATTTTTTTAATTTTTTAATTTTTTTTCTATTATAGTAAAATAATATAAATAAATTCAAAAAAGAAAATTTATAATTTTAAAACTAAAAATAATTTAGAAAGTTTTAAAAAATAAATTAAAAATAATAAAGATTTTATAAAATAGCTTTAAAAAATAAACTTAACTAGTATTATAATAACTAAAAAAATATTTAACTTAGTATATTTAAAAATGCTATCTAAAAAAAAATATATAATAGTTTATAAAAGTGTAAACTTTTATAATAAAAAATAAAATTAATTTATAAACTATTTTTTAATAAAAGTTTTATAACTAGTAATAGCTTATTTAAAATTTGAAATATTAGTTTAAATAGCAACTAAAATATTATAATTAATAATAAGTAATATTACTATTTTACTTATTATTAAAAATATTATTTTTATAAAAATTAAGAAAATTTAAGTTTTTAAGCTTAATTTTAAAATATCTACAAAATTTTTAAATTATGATATTCAAAAACTAAAAGATTTTAAAGTTTTAAATATTTTATAAAAGAATTTAAAAAATAAATTAATAATAAAGCTTTATTTAAATAATTTATTTCATATTAATTTTAATTAAATATATAAATACTTAACTTTAATCTATTAAGTTTAACTTTTTACTATTATTTTTTTAGCTATTTTTTTAACTAAATAGTCAAAATAGTACTCTACTTCTAAATTTTTTTTACTATTTAATAAGCTAAATATAATAATAAAAAGAAAAACAAAATTTAATTAAAAATATTAACTTTAATTATTATTACTATTATATAAACTTATACTAAATTTTACTAGTTATAACTAAAAGTAAAATTAAAAAATAACTAGATATAGTATTATATATTTAAAATGCTAAGTAATTTTATTTAAATTTAATTATAATACTTAGCTTACCTAGTATAATAAGTATTAAATTAGCTATATTTTTATTACTTTTTAGTTTTTAAGCTTTTAAACTTAGTAATTTTAACTAAAAGATAATATTATTAAATATTATATTAATATAGCTTTATATAAACTACTTTTCTTTTTTAAAATTTACTTTATTTTTAAAAAAAAAATTATTACCTATTTTATTTAATAGTAGTTACCTTTATCTTTTTAACTTTACTAATTTAATATACTTAAGCTTAACTAAATTAGTTATTTATTATTATATTTTATAGCTTATTTGAAAATTAACTAGTTTAAAAACTAAATTATTATAACATTATTTTTATAAAAATATTATTCTTATTTTTTAAACCTAGTTAGTAATTTAACTATTATAATTATCTTATATACTTTTTTAAAAATAAATTAAATAAAAAAAGAATTTTTAATTAGTTTATTAAAGTAAATTTAAAATATAATAAAAAAATTAATAAATTACAAATATATAGCTATATTTATTTAGTTTAATTTAAATTTAATAAATATTAAATTTTAATATAATGTTAAAAGTATAGTTAAAATTATATTCTTTATTTTATATAATTTTATAAATATAAATAAAAAAGTTATATTATTATGCAATTACTATTTTAATATTTATATTAATTAAAAATTTTAGTATTTAATATAATTAAAAGTATTGAAAAAAATTTAAATTTATAATAAAAAATTAAGTATTTATTAGAAAATATTTTTAAATAATTAGTTTTAATTTATTTTAAACCAAATTAAAAAATTATAGCAAATAATTACAATTAGACTTTAAACTTTACTAAATAAGATAATTTAGTAAATATTAATAAAGCTAATTTTTTAAAACCAAAGTAATATTTAAATTTATATGTATATTATTTTAAATAAGGTAGATTATAAGCTTTAAAGTTATTAGCAAATTTATTATAATAGCACTGCAGTGTTATAATTTAAAGTATACCTTAAAATGTTAAAATTAATTTTTCTAAACCTTTGCTATATATTTTATTTTTGTCAAAAAGTTTAAATATTTGATAGATTTATTAAACCAAACAAAAACTTCATTTTTGATTTCTCATATAGTACATTTTATTAATAGTATTGATGTTAATAGCATATAAATGTTTAAAAAAAAATTTGAATATTAAAAACTCTTTAATTTATACTTAAGTTTTAAGTGTTCAGTTCCACTTGCTGTTTTTAAGTACTAATTATTAATTATTTATAAATATAAAAGTAAATTTAGTCAAATTAGCTTTCTAAAGATTTAGTTACTCGGTTACTTTTTGTAGCATCTTATATTGGAATATATATTAAAGTACTATCAAAATCTAGTATTTACGTAGTTGTATTAAGAGAAAATTTCATTTTCATTTTATCACAATCCAATCTTATTATTATCCTATCAAATGCTACCTTTTAAAATCTCAAATAGGATATAATTTAATCAGTTTGAACATTGAAAATTGATATTTGTATTCCTGTTGTTTTTACTATAACAAATACTTATGATACTGTCAACCGATACTTTTATTATTATCGGTAAATCATGGCCATTTTGAGCTCTCCATAACTTTTAGATATATAACCCTTCTTAATATTGTCATCTTTTACAGCTGGTGAACTATGAACTAATAGTCTTATAAGGTTAAAAATCACTATACCAATAAATTGAATTGATGTAAATAAATTCTGTAAAACATGAAGATATACTAAATTGTCTTTGTGTCGAACTAAACAACCGTAAAAGTAGGTATGAAATCTACAGAGCTGTTTTTAGTTTATGTATAAATTTTCAGATTGAGGATATGTAGCTCATCACTAGGGTACCCCTTAAAATTAAAATTAAAATTAACACTACCACTTGTCATATATGGCAAATAGTCTATAAGTTACTTGAAGTACCTATTCTATCTTACAGTAAATCGCCTTATATATTTTTGTTAGTATATCGATTTTTTTATTAATTGTATACCACGATTGTATTATTAGAGATAGTTTATACGATTCATAACTTCAGCTATCTACTATATACACATATGTGAGCATCTACTTATTTGGCCATGACGATACATTTTCGTTGGAGCTGTAAATTCTAACAGATAATTTTGCCACCATATTATTTCCGTGATTGGTATCAAACAAGCCACTATAACTTATAAAATTATTATTAACACTTAAAAACGTGGGATAGTAGTTTATGAATTACGTTTTTTGATATATATCTTTACTAATAGATACGCTTTGTTTTAATCAGTATATCTAACCATTTGTCGGATTTGATACAAAAATTTAAAATGTATTTTCAAGCTTTATATATAATTCACTAATCGTGAAAATGCTAGATACGCTATCGGATTTGCCAATATATAGAGCTGTTGGTATAGTTACTTCCTTATACAATTTGCTATGTTACTTCATTAAACTGATTTATACTCTTTCGTTAGCTAAGCTGAATTTGTAAACGATTTTGCTAAGCATCACTGTTATGGTGGATAGATTCGTAAAAAAATTTCTACCTAATATATACTATATTTCACTAACACATATTTTCTACTGTAAACTAGCACTACTTAAGATTTTTATAATACTAAGCTGAAAGACATACCAATACGGTCGCTTTTATAACATTAAAAAAAGCGAAGCTATTAAATTTATGCTACTCTATAACCTTTATGGCTTACCTTGTTATGCTACACTACTACTATACTTGGAAGAGTACTTTGTTTAATTATATGTAAATATCATTTAAAAACCCTGAAGTTTATAGTTATGATTTCAACTTGTCTTATAATTTCATCAACTAGTTTATCAATTCTTTAAAACTTTAGACCAAGCACCTTGATTAATGAAGTGTAGGCAAAAGTTCCACCGGTTTCTGAGTTTTAAAAAAAATTACTGTTTGATAAATCATTTCCCAAACAGTTCTAAAGTTTATTTTCCAAACTTGAAATATATTTGGTAAGTCTAATTATGCACCACGCTATCACTGCTTTTTTAAGTACATCGTAGACGTCTTCGGTGTAAAACTAACGGGCTAAACTGTATTACAAATCGAAACACACCTTTTTATACTTATTTTAATTAGGTGTAAAGTGGTATACACTTTTTTGTTAATTTTATCATTTAATTCTGTTTTCTCCAAAGCATAGTGGTTAAATTAAACAATAATTTACCACTTTATCAATTTTTAACGTAAGCCTTAGACAAGCCAAACTTCGTTTTGTTTCGATTGCGATTGGCTTCTATTTAGAACATCAGGTGACTGCAAATAAGAAGCAAAGATTTTTCGGAATTTTTGCAATGCTGTAGCAAAAAGTTGATTAGTTTTAGCCTAAACTGCTGTCATAATTATTAAATCAGGTCATATAGTAAAAAGTATATAAGCAGTAGGAAAAGCCTATAACATTTGCTTTTTTTTAATTGTATATTTTCGATGGCGCTGGACAAAAGATTCTTTCTATTGATATTTTTACTTCTTATACCGATTGTAGTCAATTTAACTTGGTATCGAGGCAGTTTCAACACACCAACTTTAATTTTAACTTTAGTTATAGCCCTTCTGATCTTACACCAGGGTTACAATTATATAAAATATAGGAACAAGCCTCGACAAGAAGCTGAACAAGAGCCGGATATAGTTGTATATCCCAGCTATACATTCCCCATTACATTAAGTTTGGTAGATCGGGTTATATCGCAAGGTGAAGATAGTTTAATTTTTGTTCAACCTTGTACTATTCAAGCAAACGACACTATTTCACAAGCCCTCAACCGAAACGGAAGATGTTATTTTGAAATTAAACTTGTGGATCTGGAAAATGGAGCCAATCTGTACGTTGGGCTTGCTAGTCTTAACGAAGATCCTAATTTCATTCCAGGTAAACTTAAACTTTATATTTAGTTACTAATTCATTTTAGGCTTTGTTGAAGGCAGTGCAGGTATAGATGCGGAAGAAGGAAAGATTTATATCAACGGTGAAGTAATAAGTTGGGAAGATACGATTTCTTTAAGGAGTGGTGATTGTATAGGTTGTTTACTTTCAATTACTGGAGTTATCGGTTCTTTGAAGTCTTATCAAATAACATTTATTCGCAATGGTACGGCAGTTAAGTCTTACAAATTCACTCCTAAGGCTAGCCATGACGGTGACTTAGATTTAATACCTACGCTTCATGCTACCGCTCCTTGTCATATATGTTTCAACTTCGGTCAAAATGATTTTTTGTATAGAGCAGCAAATCTTAACAATATGGGTATATCTCCACGAAATAATACTGTTGAATTACCACCTTCCTACGGTACTAATCTTGAACCCAACCTAACCATACCAATGTATAATAACTATTCAGTTAATGAATCAGCTCCAGATTATACACCTGCACCTAGTAGAGCCTAATTTTATTTATAAACGTATATTTATTTTTCATTATTTTGTCAAGTATGACAATGTAATAAATTTTTTAATCCTCAACGCTACAACTGTGCGTGTCACACATCACGTTAAATTAAATGTACTATATCGGTGATCTTCAGACAATTCAGCAAATGTGAGTCTGAAAAGTTTGGAATGGGTTTAAGAGCTTTTTAATACCAGCTTTCTTATAATTGAAATATATTACCAACTTCTTTAACTCTAAGTATTTGGGTTATACCACTTTTATCATTTTAAAGAATTATTTTTGGTAGGAATCGATTTGTTAGAAATTGAGCACGGTAATTAAGAACAAGAACTTAACATTTCTAATACCCGCTTATAAATATACTAACAGTCTATAATTAACTAAAGAACATATTTTGAAAGCGATAAATTCAGCTCTTTAATTGGAGTTACTATTTTTAATAATTACTAATTCTATAATTAAATTTTGTTGATTAAGCTAGCCAAAAACTTTCACATTTTTAAAAATTACTTTAAAATTGATTATTTTAACTAAGTTTAGTATAGTTAGTAGGGGTAGGAACTAGAACTATTTGAACTAGTTGTAAATTGAGTCAAATTAAAAACATATTATCTTAAATATATATATATTTTCATTAATTTTTATAATTCTGTTGAAAGAAACACACAAATTAAAATTAAAAAGCACAATATATTTAAAAGAATTAATTAAAAGGTATCTAACCCTATTTCTAATATTTAAATATTTAACTTATATCCTAAGCTTATTTATTTTTTATTAATTTTTAAGTGCTATTTGTTAGTAGTTTAAATATATATATAGTATAATGGTTTTTTTTTTAAATAAACTATAATATTACAGTTATAAACTTTAGCTTTAATTATACATTTAAGCTTAAAGTAAAGTTAAAAATATTTTTAATAAAACTTTTAAACTTTTTTGCTAAAAATTTAGATAAAGAATTTTTAAGTTAAAATTAATTAAATTAAAGTTTAACAACTATATAAACTAATGAATTTAATTGGAAAAAAAAATTAAGCAATTAATAGTTAATTTTCTTAATAAATTTATTTTTCTTTTTTTTATATTTATTAATTTTAGTAACTAGTATACCAGCTTATATTAAAATATTTTCAAATATAAAATATAAAAAAATAAATTTAATACTATTTATTATTATATCATAATAAAATAACATAGTATAATAAGTTTTTCATATATTTTTTTAATTTTCATTTTATTAGTTTTATTTTTTTTAAAGAATTTTTAGCTATATTTTCAAGTTAGTCTAAATTAATTTATTTTATTTAGCTTATTTTATATATATAGAAATTAATTATATATTTAATAGCTAAATAAGCTATTAAAAATCTAAATAAAGTAAATAAACTTTATTTTTAGTAGTATATTTATATTTATTATCTAAGCTTTTTCTAATATAGTTTTTAGTTTTATATTACTTTTGCTACTAAAAAGTTTAAAAGTACTAATTTATAAAATTAGTATATAAGTTAAAATATAAATTTGAAAATTAAAGTTATATAAAAAGGAGTTTTTTTATTAAATAGAAAATTTATATATTTAATTAGCTATACTTATTTTTAAATTAAATTTATATAAATATAAGTATAATATACTATATTTTTAAAATTCTGTATTAAAAGTATTAAATATTTTTTATACTTTAAAAATATAGCTTTTAAAGTTATTTTAATAATATAAGCTATATATATTATAATTTTAATTAAACTAATATATAAAAATTTATAATTATTAAACTTGTATTTATTTATATAATTACTATATATTTCAAAAATTATTTTTAGCTTAAAAACTTAATTTTTTTGCTAAATTTTTTTTAAAATAAAGTTAATAATATTTTAAATATAGTTAAAACTTTTATACTTTATAAAATTTAAAAACTATTTAATTTTATTTATATTTAAATTTTATTAAAAAATTATTATATAAAGTTATAACTTTATATTATTATATTTAGCAAAATTATATTTTTATAAAGCTATATATTAGAAAAAATAGCTTTAAATATTTTTTTAAATGTTTAAAAGTTACTTTATTATATAATTAAGTATTAATATATTTTTTTAAAAATATAAAAAAATATATAAATTAATAAATTAATAAATTAATAATTAAAGTATAAAAATTTTATTAATTTTTTATAAGTTATAAATAAAATACTTAATATTTATTTATTATTATAATTATTAACTTATTTTTTTAATTATTAGTTATAATTTTTTAAAATATATCATTATTATAATAATATATTTAATATATACATAAATAAATAATTGGCTACTTTTGAAAATAGCTGATTTTTATATAAAAAGCTTAATTTTTATAAAATAAACAATATTTTTAAAATTTAGATATATTAAAATATATCTAAAAATTTTAAAGAAAAAAAAACTTAAATAATATATTAAAATATAAAATATTAGTATAAATCTAGTTTAAAAAAATTTAATATATTTATATTTCTAAAATAAATTTTTTAATAAATATATGTTTATTTATATATATTTAAATTCTTTAATATTTAAATTGGAAAATATTTTATAAATAAATAAAAATTATTATAATAACTTTAAAGTAAGTAATATTTATATTAAAATATCTTTTTAATATTTAATTTTATAGCTTTAAGCTATAATTACTCTATTAAAATATTCTTTATAGCTGTTTATAATTTTTTTTTAAATTAGCTCTATTAGTATTTTGCTAGGTATACTCAATATAATTCCATAAATTGTTAGTATTTTTTAGTAAAATATAATTTTAATAAACTTTTTTTTTAATATTATCTAAGTATTTTTAATTAAATTAAGGTTTAGGCTATATATAAACCAATCAAGAATTTTAATGCTAGTATTTTTAATATAATTTTTGGTCATTATAGTAGTATAAAAAGTAGTAAAGTTGTGCATTAAAATAGCTTAATGGTTTTTTAAATAAAGTTTTTGAAAAAACTTAAAATAAAACTATTTAAGTAAATATATATAAATATTGGCATTAAAATTACCTTTTATATATACTAAATATAAATTTATATATATATTAAGCATTTTCCAAATATTAACTTTAAAGCTACTAAATAAGTATAAGTTATAATTTGCTATATAGTTAAATTTATAGTTTTTATTAGACTAATATATATAATACTTATTAAATTTGTATTTATTAGTCTAAATTATACTATTTATATAGTCAGTATACTTAAAAAGTATATTTTTAACTTATACTAATTACTTTTTCTAAACTATTTTAGTTATATACTATTTTGCAAAGTTTGAAAATTATTTAATTTCATTTATACTTAAAAATCTATAAAGGAATGAAAGTACAACTTTATAGATTATATACTTTTGAATGTAGCTTTGAATATCTAAAAGTGTATTTAAATTAAACTAATTAAGCTAATATTTTAGTTATTTTAAAATTTGAAATAATACTATAATTTTGTAATATATCTAAATTAATTATAAATTAAAAATATTTGCATTCTTATATTTACTTACAGTAAAAGTTAAACATTTAACAACTTTAGTTATATTATTAACTGTATAACTATCTTTTAATATACATTTAATTATAGTAATTTCTGTAGCTATTAGCTTATTTTTATACTAAAATAAGTTACAAACTTTTATTTTTTTTATAATTGTATATTAAAAATAATGGTTTTTTATAGTATATAAATATATTATTATTATATAAATATTTTATTAAAATTTTAATATATATTTATAGTATTTTTATAGTAATATACTTTAAAAAAGTATAAATAATAGCTAAAAAATATATGAATTTTAATTATATTTATATATAATAGATATTAAG
>JAWQFY010000097.1:0-59070 GCA_037055185.1 Capillidium rhysosporum
AGGATCTGCCTTACTACCTTTTTTAAAAAGGAGTGTTATTAAAGATTCATCTGCTCCGGGAATTGGAACACCATCTAGTAGGCATCTGTTAAAGAGTGAGATTAGATGTGGTAAATATTCTTTTTTAAAAGCCTTATAGTATGAGTAGGATATTCCATCTGGGCCAGGGCAGCTAGTATTTGAGGTAGAGCATAAGGTATATTTTACTTCTTTGTATGTGATTGGGGAGTTTAAGCTTAGGAGTTCTTGTTTAGTTACTTGCATTTCTTCATTCTTGATCCAGCTTTTAACTTCTTCTAGACTTACTTGTGATAGTGGTTTGCAGGAGTATAGGTCTCTCCAGAAGTTACAGAGTGTTTGTTCCATTTCACCCTGGTCAGTGACTTGTTGATTATTCCAAAAAACACTTTGTATTTTATTAGTAGCTTTGCATTGTGAAGATCAATAGATTTCAAACTAGGTTTTAATAAAAACTTTTTATTTAAACTTTAATTAGAAAATATAACTTTTATGCTTAAAAATACACCTAAATATTTTCTAGATATTAAATACCTTGTGTGTTTCTCTCAGTACATAAGCAGTATTTAAAGATATTAGTATTTAGTGCTTTATTGATTCTAAATATGAAAAATTAATGATGGTAGTTTAAATATATTATAATTAAAAATAAAGTTAAGTTATCAGAGAGTGGAATCTGATTAAAAAATATAAACTTATTAAAACTAAGAAAATCAATTTTCCGTATAATTATAAAACTTCGTAGTTATATATAGTAACCATATCGCAACACACAGCTCTTTTGAATCTTATGATATACTAAACCTTGCTTTTACTCTCATAAGCTAAACTGAATCCATCTACTTGTTCGAATTGTGTAGGGTACACTGAGTGATTATACTTGTTATTAACTGCTACAGGTGTATACTACCTTCTCTTGTATTCCAACTTAACTCCGAAACTGGTTTGGAGGAGTATGCACCCTATAAAATTATTATTTAATAAAAGAATATAACAGCTGCTTTGTATTTAAATATATAATAATTAAATACCTCGTTTAAACTGAATTGCTTATAATTTGTAAAACACCGCCTTTAGTTTCAATGAAATCAAATTGCAGTGCTTACAAAAATTAATTACAATTAAAATCCTTTTACTAAGAAAATTCATAAGAGATGCCTAAGCCTATATAAAAAAAATACTCCAATTATATATATTTTATTCCTACTGTTCATCTATATAAGCAGACGATCTTCCTATGAAGGACATTAGTCATATTTTACCTATATATAATTTTATTTAAAAAAAGTATATCTAGTTATAAGAGTTTTTGGGTATGAATATTGTGTATTTATTGATCTGGGTAAAAATGATCATCAAACTAACTGTTAAACCCAAGATATCCGATAGTATGTTCTCCACTATAGTAATAACTGATCAGATCGATCCTGATAGTTCCCTTAATTTCACAAACCACTTAGCCAACATCAGAAGTGATAACAATCAAGGGACCCTGGTATACTAACCATGGTAGACATCTACTTAGACCAGTTCCGCGCTGGAATCAATAACAAAGTAGTAAAAACTGACGTGGATATGTTCCAAGGTATACCAATATCTAGTTCACATAGTTTATAAATATTAGTAATAAAAGTATTAGCATTGTGGTTTCTGTATTCGTTCAATTCGACTTCAATTTTATGCACCACATCATTTATAAATTTTGATCTGTTTCCATCATCACACTTTTTACGTGTAGGTTCTTATTTTTCGTTTCTGTGTGGGAATAATTTGAGGATGAAGGCTTCATAACCAAAGTTATTTCTCTCCCACACATTTTTTGTTTTAGTGACGTTAACAGTTCATTTGTTATGTAGTGTAACTTATTGCTGTACCAAATCGTATACAAATTTGACAGTAATTAAAATATGCTGAAGATTATGAAAAGAACAGAAATTAAGAGAACGAAAATTATAAATGTTTATTGAAAACAGTTGATTGCTTGGTTTTATATTAAAGCATAAGGATTTTGAGTTTTACAGTAAAACTGTCATTAAGTAACAGTGAAAGAAGAAAGCATCACATTGAAGCTTGGCAGTTAGAATTATCAAAACCTTAATAAAAACTTAAAAAAGTGGGTGACATAAGCATACAGATAAATCCCAGCATACACCACAAATTGCTGTTTCAAAATCGTAACCAAATATTTAAGTGTTAGTTTCCAACACATGTTTGCTTTTTAAAAAAATTAAAACTAAACAAAAAGATATTTTAATCAATATAAATGCAAGATAAACTACCTGTAATCGATTTATCAAAGTGCAAAGGTAGCTTTACGAACGATTTAAATAGCATTGACAAAGATGTAATTGATACTTTATGGTATGCTGCTTCCACTTACGGTAATATTTATTTTTTTTAGATTTGCTAATTGTATTTTCTTTAAAATAAACTAGGTTTCTTTTATGTTAAGAACCATAATATCGACTTAAATTCTATTCAAAATATCTTCGATATAAGCAAACATTTTTTTGCATGTCCAGTTGAAGAAAAGAGTCAATACAAGGTCGAAGATAATATTGGATATTGTTCCTTAGGTACAGAAAGGTAAAAAACTACTTTAAATAACTAATTATATTAAAATATAAACAATAAAAGGTTATCGGAAAAACATCAACTGGATTTAAAGGAGGCTTTCAATTTAACTATTAAAGTCGGTTTAGAATCCCGTATAAATAATTTACCTAAGGTATTAAAAGATAATGTAGATTTACTGTTACAGTTTAACAAGGTAAATTTTATGCTAAAGCTTATTTTACCAATACTGATCTAGGATTGTCATGAACTCGTTGTCGCGATATTAAGGCTATTAGCTCTTACGCTGGAATTACCTTTAAATTATTTTGATGAAGCACATAACTTAACTAAAGAGTCGGGTACTATAATGCGAATTTTACATTACCCTAAATTAGAAACTGAAGTCGATTCAAAAACCACTATACGAGCTGGAAGGTAAAATAGTTTGTTTTTCTAAATATTTTCTTATTTTGCTTCCAAAAGTCATTCCGATTACGGTTCATTAACTTTACTTTTTCAACAAGACGAGGGTAAGGATGTAGAATCAGGTTTACAAATTTTAAAATCAGACACATCCAAAAAGGGATCTAAAGATGATGCCGATGAGGAGTGGATTAGTATAGCTTCCAAACCAGGCTGTATAGTCGTCAACATCGCCGACTTATTGAGTATATGGACTGAAGGTCGATTGAAATCAGCTGTACATAGAGTAGTTTTACCACAAACTTCCAATCTGCAAAATAAACCTAGATACTCCATCACATACTTTTCACACCCCAAATCCGATTTAGAAATATTTCCGACTCCCAGTCCTAAACCCCCTATTCATAAAGCTGTTGTGAATGAATCGGGAGATTTGGAAGCTAGCTTCGGTGTTTCTAAATTTATCTATGGCGAAACTGATGGTATCTATCTAGGTCGTAGGATTCAAGCTACTTATAACTCATAAATGCTATTGAATATTTAAATAAATGAGATTTGTTTTTATTTGATTTATTAAATTGCTTTTAAGGCTTATGTGGGTACTAGCATTTTTATATATTTAATATTATTAAATTAGTGATTTCTATGTAAATTACTTTGTCAGTTAAACATTTATAGATATAAATTAGGGTTTAAATTTGTGATATGAGTCATTTAAATAGCTAAATCAATTCATAAATAAATATATTTAAGAAGTGAGATGAAAATATAACTTGTAAAAAAATTATATACATATATATATAAATAATATAAATAAAAATAGTGGAAAACATTTATTTATTTAACCACCTTAACATTTGAATTAAATTTAAATACTATGTAAAAGTTTTAACTTACCTATTATATTTATAATTCTGTTATTAAATTTTTTTAATATGTTTAATTTTTAATCAATTTAGACTTTTTAATAATAAATATTTTGATAAAATTAAGTTTATTTTTTATTTTTTTCTTCAGTTTTTAAAAGCTAAAAGCCTAAGTTTAGATTTCAATTTATAGTATTTTTGAGAAATTCAGGATTTTCTAATTAGAGCTAAGAGAAGGAGAGAAAGAGAGAGTAGGATGCCAATATTAAAGTGATAGTATACTGTAACCAATTAGAATTCAAAGGCACTATTAAGAGAAAAAATTTAAAAATTTTAATTTTTTTTAGAGGTAGCTTAAACTATTAGAAAAAAGAATTCTAATATAAAATAAAAGTAAAAAAGTAATTTAAAAGTAGGTAAGTGGAATGTAAATAAAATACTAGCTAAAGGCAATAGATTATAGTAGTGGGCTACTTAAATAATATAAGCTAATATATCTAAAGTTAAAAGTGGAAAAAAAATTCTTGTAAATAAAAAGGTAGTAAGATTAGCTAAAGTAGTATAATATAATACTGAAAACTAAAAAAGCACTTTAAACTAAAAAGAAAATAATAAAGTAAAAAAAATATTATAATGCAATTTTGATAAAGCTAAGCAAAAAATATAGAAAAAATTAAAAATAATATTTAATTTTGCTAATTTACTTTTAAAAATAATTTTTTATTATTAATTTTCTAAATTAAAATAAAAAATATTAAAAAAAATACACAAAAAAAGCTAATTATTATAAAATACTTAGAAAAGGTAGTTATACTAAATAAATATAATAGTTTAAATTGCAAGCTAAAATAAAGTAGAGTAAAAATAATATAAATTTTAAATTAATTTCAAATACATATTTTTTTATTTTGAGTTAATTTTACACTATATTTTTTGCATATTATAAATAAATATATTAAGTAGATACTTATTATAAAAGAGGTAAGTATTAAAAATAATAGAAAAATAAAATTAATTTTATATAAAAAAGATAAATATTATAACTTAAAAAAATTATTTTTATAATAAGCTAAAAGCTAATTTAGCTATATTAGCTATCTATTATATATTTAAAAAACTATAAGTTTTACTTTTAGTAAATTAAAACTATAAAAAAATTAAATGTAAAAAGTTTAGCTAGTTATAAATATACTAGAAAATATTTTAATAAAAAAAATATAATTAGTAATAAATAAAAACCTAAATAGTAAGTAAGATAATTTAGATAATATATATATAAAATCAATTTTAATTATTTTTTTAAAAGTAAAATATAAAAAATATATATATTTAATTTTTTTATTTTATAAGTATTTTAAATATTGTAAAAAATAAAAGTTTTGATTCTATATATATTTATATAATATATTTAAAAATAGAGTTTTATTAAATCATACTAAAGTTTTTAAGAAGTATATAAACTTTAAACTAATTTTTCTTATTTTACTTATTAAAAAAAGCTATTATTTAGCTAAATTAGATTATATTTTAAAGTAAATATATTTACTATTAATATTTACTAATATAAAATATATTATTATTATAAGCTTTTTTAAATTTATTTTTAACTTAAACTATATAAATTAATATATATGTATATTTATTTAATAAAAAATAGTATACTTATATATATTTATAATTTTCTGATATTTTTATACATACTTTTTAATTTTAATTTAGCCTATTAAATTTTATTTATTTAAAGTATTAAAAACTAATAAAAGTAATAAATAATAAACTATCTATTTATTTAATTTTAAAAAGTTAAATTACTACTTTATTTCTATATTATTAAAATTATATTTTTAGGTCAAGTTTATAATTTATTATAAATTTGTAAATATTAACTATGCTAGTATAGTTATTAGTAGTTTAATTAAAAATAGATTTATTTAAATTAGCTTTATATTTTAACTATTACATTTTGCTTTTTTTAAATTTTTGTAATTTGATTATAATTTTCTTATAAAAATATTATAAATAAATATATAGTATATGATACTAGCTTTTCTTTATAATCTTGTAAGCTTATTTAAGCTCTATATATCTGTATTGCTTAAAGCATTTTAGAATAATCTGATTTAATTATAATTTTTCTAAGTATTACAAATACTTTGGTAAAACTTTAGGCTTATTTTTTTATCAAAAATGCCTCTGGAATTTTGTTTATATATCTGGTAAAAAATTGATGAGTTATACTTAAATATATAAATGCTATGTTGTTAAATATTTATTTAATTTATTTCTTACATTTTGTACAAATTTAGTTTAAAATTTTATAAAAACATAATTCTAGTTGATAGTGCGATGTCATTCATAACCCCAAGGTTATACTACCCAGCAATAGATCACAAACACCTTAGGAAATGTCAACTTTGTAATAAACTACTAATATATTAATATATATATATTTATATATTTATATAGTCGTTATATCTGGTTTCCAATGTTACTTAACACCCATTTTATGGGCAAGGCTGCTTAAGTGATAAAAAAATGAAAAGGGGAGCACCAGTCTAAAATATTGCTAAAATATACCGGTATACTCAGGTTTTATACATTTTTGATCCGAATCAAAATAGTACAGTAAAGTATGACTAACTTCCTTTAACTCCTTTAGACGTGAGATAGCTTTTTCCGTGTTGAAGTTCATATTACGATTTAAACATTACAGTACTTGACGTATGCCACCACCTAATCACTAAAAATAACGTTGATATAAGTTTTAAGGGTCTACGGACAAATATAAGATATCAAATCGATATGTATGCTCAATGCCGCCCTTAAAGTAATGCTCTTTATGGATAAGCTTATGATTCTATCTAATAAAATAGCTTAGTGGTTAAAGTATAATTTTTTATGGCGGTTTTATTGATTGGCTATCGTAATCAAAAAATAAAATGGGAAAAGCTAAGTAGACGGGATTTTTATACGGAGTTGTTGATCTGGAAGCGAATATAAATATCAGTTTGTAGCAAAAAGTTAGAAGGTATTATAATAAATAAGAAATTAAAAAAATGAAATTCACTCTACCAGTTGTAGTTCTCGCTTCAGCCTGCGTAACTATCGAAGCCTTCCACTTCAAGAATTTATTACGTGAACTTACACACTTTAAACGTGGTGCCGACCCAGGCAAATGTAACATGGGTAACTTAGGTACTTGGTGTAACGATGGTGCCAACTGCAAAGCTAAATGTTGGGTTGAGAACGGTGGCAAGTACGACTGCTACGATTACGTTAACGGTAAATGCCCTTGGGGTGGTATGTGGGATCGTGGACAAGGTGGTAAATCTAAATACCCTGCTTCTACCTGTGATAGAGCTAACCACCCTGAATGGCGTTGTGATACAAACAAAGAAACTTGTCCTCCTTGTTGGATTTTAAACGGTGGTAAATACGATTGTTACGACAAGAAGAACGGTAAATGTGAATGGGCTGGTATGGTTGATACTTCCGCTTAAGGCGATTTTTCTACATTGTAATATAAAATATTAAATACTTTTATTTATAATTTATTTATTAAAATACTTGCTGATGTCGAAAGTTATATATAAGTATATATATTATATTTAAATCATGGTATGTTACCTGTCAGTACAAGACTATCGTCTCAACAATACCGCTACTTTTAAGATCTTAATCTTGTAATTTAGAATAACTAATTTAATTTATATCGCTTATAAAATTATAATATAAAATAAGCTACATTTCTCAACAATAAATCTAATATAATAAAGTGGTATCAAACTTTAATGTACTATTTTTATTATACTACAGAAATATATAATTTTGGTAAAAATAGTTAAATATAAATATATACCAAAAACATTGACGGTATGACGAAAATTTTTAGGGTTTAACTTTTTCTAAACTTTTTAATTTGAAGCAACTTAAAAATACAATATATTTCTGATGCATTTTCAAATTTTAACTGCGTGATTTATATACGACTTTAAATTTGCATACAAATAAGCTCGCATTTCTAGAGAAAATGTTAATGTTTTAAGAAGATTACAAAAAACATGTACCCTAAATATATTAAATTTTCAACCTTATATTGTAACCAATAAAATATATATTCAAAAAAATAACTAATTGATAAACAATTTTAAATATATAAAAGTAGTAGAAATTTAATTACAAAGTTGAATTTATGAAAAATTTAAACTATGTAAAAATTAAATTTGTAAGAGCGTTAATTTTAAATTTTGACCTATATCACTTCTAAATTTAAACTATATTTGATCTTTTAAAAGTATGTTTTAAAACATTCCACTATATAGAAACAATACAAAAAATTTTAACACTGAACGATTTAATATTCAACGTATCTAAATAGCAATCGACTATACAAGCATTATCTTATGTTATTAATGTTCAAGTATTATACTTTTTGTCAATTAACTATATAAGTTTATATAAATCATACTTTACATGTAAATATATTATATTGATTTCAAACTTTAACAATGTGTTAATTTCAGATAGATAAACATAAACATACACTTTTTATTAATTTAAAGCTTTTAATGTAAATTTTCGCATTTATTTTTGTATATAGTATGTGAACTATGGAGAGGTGCCCCTTGGAATAATTCGGCATCAGCCCTGTTCACTTCGCTCTTAGTACCAACGCGGTGCTGGTCTAAGTAGCTTTCGATCACTGGTACAATATCGGTAACGTTTTATGTACTACCTTCCGTGGATTTAGGCAAGCGGTTGGTGAAGTTTCTGGGACTATCCGTATCTACTTGGTCTGTTACTACAATGGTAAGAAAATTATTTTCAGATATTTTCGGTTTCACTATTGGTTGTTTAGTCATCTTACCCTTTTACCTCATAAATGTTTAATCTTTATATGCTTAAACACAAATAACTCAATATACTGAACTTTAAACTTTATTTATAATATAATAAAAATAATTTTTTTCTTTATTACGAAGACTGCTCGTTTATATAGATAACTTATAAAGGTAATAATATATGTAATTTGTGAGAATTTCTTGATTTCTTGATAGTTTTCTCCTACAAACCTTTCTTCTGAAGTAAAATAAGATTTCTGATTGTGACAAGTTTTTAAACTAAGCACTGCAATTTTGGTTTTCCAGAAACCACAAATGCGGTATTTTGTATAGTATTTGTTATATATACTATTTATAGATATTTTAAACTTACGATTATTGTCACTGGAAACTATTTAAATATGTTTATGTTGGTTTTTCAACACCCTCTTTATTAGAAGCCATATTTCGTAAAATAAATTCGACTGAGAAATCATCTAATTATGAATTTCACTAAATGGACGTGATTTGTGTTAAATATTTTACAAATATTATAGGTTAGTATATAAATGACATTAAATATCAAAAATTAAAACACTATAAAAATGGAGTTCACTATATTACTAGTAATCTTAGCCACTACCTGTGTAACTACCGAAGCTTTACATTTCAAGAACTTATTATGGGGATTAGTTCGGTTCAAATTTGCTGCCAATATAAATATGATAGATATAATCTAATGAGTTGATATAAAATCAATGTAGGATATTTTCTTGATTTTGACTTATAATAAATACTGCTATGACAAGGTTAATGGAAAATGCTCATGGAGTAGCATGTGAATCCATGAATGATGACAAATTGGCAGAATTTTTTATAATTTACTTCAAAAAGGCTGTGAAATTTAAATATGGAACTGCTTTTTAGATCATAATTTGAGATTTGGTGTTCCATCAATATTAACCTTGATACATGTACTAAATTTCATCCAAAATTGATTTTGAGATTAAATTCCAACCAATATTTTTGTATTAAAAAAATCTTCTAGGTGATCTCCTAATATTTCAAAAATTAAAAATAGAGTACGACTTTTTAAGCCATATTTTTGTGGCTATAAAGTAATATTGTAGACTTTAATTTCTAGTTAAAAGTTTATACTTTTCTGAAAATGGTACCATTCCTTTTATAAAAGTTCGCGTAAGATTTCAAAGCTTAAAGTTTAAAATTACATAAAAAACATATCGAGTTTTCAAGTTGTATCCAAATCAAATAATAAAAAAGTTTGAATCCCTAATTTTATCAGTCAATTAAATATTTTATAAATATACTGTTAAAGTTACTTTTTAAATTATTGATAGATTTTAAACTGTATATCACTATTATTATTAAGTATTATATTGTAACCAATTTAATTTATTAGAGTGGCTTTAATAAAATAATATATTATCAATATAAAGCTTAACGTTAAATTTTACAACTTTTAATCTTATATTATAAAGACGTATTCATGTAAATATAGACATCTTATATAAGTATCGATCTCCCGTTAGTATTATATTTTATTAGATACTTCATATATTATTGATACCAATGTATCCTAAATACCTAAATGCATATCTGTATTAAAGATCACCCTTTATCTATACTCTTATAAGCATTTATTATTTAACTAAAAAATCTATTTTATATAATTTAGCACCTAAAAAAAGTACTCCATTGATGACGTTAGCTTTCATTGTATGTCAAAACCAGAAAGATAAAAATCATGACTTTTAGTGTTTTTTATAAATCGTCAGCCGAAACGAATACAAATCTACGGAATAATAATATACCGCTTGAAAATCAATATCAACTATGCTTTGTTAGCTGAGTCTTTAGTATTCAATACATTTAAAATAGTTAGATATTGACATCTACTAAATTGCACTAAGTATATCATTTATAAACAATTATACAAGCTCCTAAATTATTTATTTATACTAGATAAGCAGATATTTGACATAAATTTATAGCTTCTTTTAGTTCCGTATTCAAATTCAACTATTTTTCAACAACTTGATTTAGTTGGGCGTTGAAACCAAACAATTCAATCCAATATGTGTCACTAGAAACTAGAACCAATAAAATTACTTTAAGCAGTTTATTATTTGCTAAAGTTGAACCATCCTGTCAATTTAGGGGAATGAGAACCGCGTCATTGGATTTTGAAATAATGTGACAGATAAGTATATAAATATGATGTTGTGTCAAAGAAAGTCTAAAAATTATTAAAAATGTAAGTTCAGTTTAGAGATTTCTTATATCTAATCAAGTTTTTATTTTGATAGAAAAGAAGATATGTCAAACCAAAATTTACGCTTCGATAACCGAGTCGTTATTGTTACTGGTGCTGGTGGTGGTAAGTTTTAAAATCAATATTTATTTTAAATTTCTAACTTTATAATTTATAGGTTTAGGAAAAACTTATGCGCTGCTGTTCGCTTCCCGTGGTGCTAAAGTAGTAGTAAATGATTTAGGTGGTAGTTCCGACGGTAAAGGTGCTAATTTGAAAGCAGCTGACGCAGTTGTAAATGAAATTCGTAAAAATGGTGGCCAAGCTGTTGCTAATTACGACTCCGTCGAAAATGCGGATAATATTGTTAAAACTGCTATGGATAACTACGGCAGAATCGATATTTTAATCAATAACGCTGGGTAACTTGTTAAATTTACTTATTTATTTATATTTAAAATTTAGTATATTACGTGATCGTTCATTTGTAAAGATGACCGATGAAGATTGGGAGCTTGTCATGAAGGTTCATTTACATGGTTCATATAAGATGACCAAAGCTTGCTGGGAAATTTTCCGCAAACAAAAGTTTGGAAGGTACTTGTTATAGTGAATCTATTCTGTTACTGATATGTAATTTAGAATTTTAATGACTGCTTCTGGTGCTGGTCTTTACGGTAACTTTGGACAAACTAATTACTCTTCTGGTACAACAATATTTTAATATTTTACTAATTGCATTTTTCAGCCAAACTTGCCTTGGTAGCTTTAAGTAATACTGTAGCTAAAGAAGGAGAGAAGTACAATATTTATTCCAACGTCATTGCTCCTATTGCTGCTTCAAGGTTAACTGAATCCATCTTCCCACCTGAAGTTTTAGATGCTATGAAGCCTGAATTTATCTCACCCTTAGTTGCTTTTGTATGCCATGAGAATTCTAACGAGAATGGACATATATTCGAACTAGGTGCCGGTCAGTTCTATAAAGTACGCTACCAAAGATCTGAAGGTCACCTATTCAAAGCTGATGCTTCTTTCCTACCCGGAGCTATAGCAGCTAAGTGGGATAAAATCTGTGATTTTTCCAACCCTCAATACCCTTCCACAATTGGTGAAACTGATTGGGTTTCCTTGATGGACTCGGCCAAGACACTCACCACCAACCAATCTGGACCTGACATGCGTTTCGACGGACAGGTCGTTGTAGTAACTGGTGCTGGTGCTGGTTTAGGTCGTGCCTACTCCTTACTGTTTGCTAAACTCGGTGCTTCAGTTGTAGTTAACGATCTGGGTAAAGTTAAGGATTCTAATGGTAAACAAGTAGCTGCAGCTGATTTGGTTGTAGATACCATCGTTAAGAACGGCGGTAAAGCAGTTGCTAACTACGATTCGGTCGAGTTCGGTGAACGTATTATTGAAACTGCTATTAGCAAATTTGGTCGTGTTGATGTCGTCGTCAACAATGCTGGTGTCTTGAGAGATAAATCTTTGGTTAAAATGACTCAAGCCGACTGGGATTTAGTCTACACCGTTCATCTCAAGGGTACCTACAAAGTAACCAAGGCTGCCTGGCCTCACATGTTAAAACAGAAGTACGGTCGTATTATCAATACCGCTTCCGCTGTAGGTTTGTATGGTAACTTCGGCCAAGCTAACTACTCGGCTTGTAAGCTTGGTATACACGGTATAACTCAGACTTTGGCCCTCGAAGGTGCTAAACATAACATCAAGGTGAACACCATCGCCCCCAACGCTGGCACTGCCATGACTGCTACTGTGATGCCACCGGAAATCGTCGAAATGTTGAAACCGGACTACGTCGCCCCCTTGGTAGGTTTCCTAGCCCACAAGGATGTACCTGAATCCGGTGCAGTTTTCGAGACTGGTAGTTGTTGGATTTCCAAAGTCAGGTGGCAGAGAACTATGGGTGCCAGCATCCCCGTTAAAGACGGTATCACCCCTGAGGATGTTGCTAAGAACTTCGACAAAATTTGCGACTTCTCTAAACACACCTATCCTACATCTTTAGCTGAGTCCAGCCAGCTTATGTACCAAAACTTCTTAGCTAACAACTCAAGTTCTAACGAAATCAAGTCTGATGGTGACTCTTTAGTTGGTAATATTGAAGAAGCTAAAAAATTACGCTCAGAGGAGATCGAAATTACTTATACCGAAAAAGATTCTATTTTATACGCTCTCGGTTTAGGTGCTAAGCGTGATGAATTAGATTTAGTTTACGAAGGCTCCGAAGATTTCTTCGTATTACCATTCTTCCCTGTAGTATTTCAGCATAAAGCTGATATCGACTTTATGAAATTCATTCCCGAATTCGATCCCATGATGTTACTCCACGGCGATCAGTTCATCAAAATCCACTCCCCACTACCTCCCAGCGGTACCGTTAAAATGCAAGGCCAGATTCTCGACATTATTGACAAGAAGAAGTCCACCATTGTGGTAGGTGGGTTTACTATCAAAGATTTAAGTGGCAAATTGTTAGTTGAGCTTAACTTCTCCAGCTTCATCCGTGGTATTGGTAACTTCGGTGGTCCTTCCAAAGGCATAGACCGTGGTGAAGCTACTGCTGCTAACATCATCCCTAAGGGATTGGACCGTGACTACTACCAAGAGATCATTACCACTGAGGAGCAGGCTGTCATCTACCGTCTATCCGGAGATTATAACCCACTCCACATCGACCCCGCCATGTCCTCCATAGGTGGATTCAAGGTACCCATCTTACACGGCTTATGTTTCTTCGGTCTAGCCTCCAAAGCTCTACTTAAACACTACGGCCACAACAAGCCGGAAAGTGTCTCATCGATCTCAGTTCGCTTCACCTCCTTCGTGCTCCCTGGTGAGAAATTAGCGGTTCACTCCTACATCGACCCTACAAACAACAAGAAAGTACTATTCAACCTGGAGATTCTGGGTAGGAAGAAACCTACCTTCGCTATCCAAAATGCTGCTATAGTATTCAACCACCCTGTCCAACCTTCCTCAGCTAAATCTAAGCTTTAAGTTTGTGATTAAGTTTATAAATAAATGTTCTATACCTTTTTTCATTTCATTTTTTGTTAAACTTTTAAAGTTCTTTCTAAATGTAGTTTAGCGTATATAACTTATAACTATCTATCAATATATTAAAAATTGTAGATTAAGTTAATAAGTACCTAATTTTTTTTGGCTATATCAATTTGTATAACTAAATAATTTATTGGAGAGTATGTACAGCAGTTTACTAAGTTTTAGTACATTAATTCTAATTTAAATGTGCATTTCTTAAGTAAATTTTCTACTGTGTATAGAAAAAGTTAATCTGGATTTTTTATAATTAAAAATTACTACTTAGTTGTTTTTTATAAAAAAAAACTTTAACATTAAAATTGTTCTATAACTTTGTATTTATACTTTTACAACTTTGAATAACTAACTTCAATTTTGATCTAGATTATTATATATATTAAAGCTAATCTTATAGTTTGCAATAACACTGTTCAAATAACTAGGCTTTTTTTCAACATATTAATATTTTAATAAAAAAGCAATGAATCATTTTTATTAAATAATAAATTTTAAATTATATATATCTTTTATTTTTAGGTTTAACTTCTTTAATAAATATATCAGTTATTATAGCTCTTTAAAGTCAACTATTTATAAATATTAATTAATATATGTCTATATAAATTTAATTAAAACTTTATATTAATAAATATATAGTGAAAATATCTATTATTAAAATAATAAATAAATATATTATAAATAAATATATGTTGTAAAAAAATATTTTAACTAAAATTAAAAGTTAGCAAAAATAATATATTTAATAAAAATATAGCTACTATTTTTAGCATTAGTAATATAATAGTAAACAACTATAGTATTATTATTAAGTATAGTAAAAATATTAATAAAAGTAGTAGCTAAAGTAAATTACTAATATTTTAAATACTAAACTTAAGTATTATAATAATAAAAAATATATTTACATTTTTTAAAGATAAAAAAACAGCTAAACTTTATATAAACTTTAGTAAAGTCTAGCTAATTAGTAGTATATTTTTTTACTACTTAACTTAAATTTGCTTAAATTAGTAATATTCTTTAAAATAAAAAATAATTTTTTGTTTTATTTACTTATTTTTATTTTTATTTTCATACATTATGTACTTTTTTAACAATTTTTTACACTTGCTATATATAGCTTTTCTTTTTAGTTTTTAACTAATATATTTTCAAAAATATATAATAAAATAATAATATATATTTATAATTTTATAAAAATAATAAGTTTAATATATAAATAATATTTTTAAATTTTTATAAACTTTTATCTATATTTTTTATAAAACTAATTTAAATTTGTTATTTATTCTTTTTTTAATTAATAACTATTTATTAAATTTAAATCTAACTATTAATTTTTATTTTTATTTTAGTATATTTAATTAATATTTTTACTATTATTAGTTTACTTTACTAACTTTATTTAATTTATATAAATACTATTACTATTTAATTTTACTTATTTAAATACTTACTTAGTTATTACTAATTTTTATTAGCATATTTAGCTTTTATTTTTATTTGTTTTTTATTATTTTATTTATATAAAGTTATATATCACTATTACTTTATTTTTAATATATCTATTTTTTAAATTTTTTTTAATATTTTTTTAATATATCTATTTATAATTTTAATTATTACCAATTTTATATTAATTTTTATCTAAATATAAAATAAATACTACTAACTTTTCATTTTTAATATTACTATTTTTTACTTTATTATTATTTTTTAATCTTATTAAGTTTAAAATAGTTTTCTTTAAAAAAAACTGCTTTTTTAAACATTTAATACTTATTTTCTTATTATTTTTAGGCTATATTTTTATTAATGATTAAATTTTTAATTTATAATAAAATTTTACTTATTTATTTATATTTTTAAATTATTATAAAGTTTTTAAAATATAGCTTTTAAAAATATATTATTATAAACTAACTTAAATATTTATAAGCACTTTAGGTTTTAGTTTATATTATACTTGCAATTTTTTAATAATAAAATTAAAAACTTTTAAAAATATTTAAAATAATTAAAATTACTAATATTTAAAAAAAAATCATTAATTTAATAATAAAGCTTTTTTTTAATATAATAAATAAAAAGTTTATATTAAAACTAATTATTTTTTTAGTTAAATAAAGCTATAATTAGCATTATATATATATAATACTTAGTTTTAATTAAATTAAAAATATTGGCTAATAAAATAGCTTTAAAATTATTATTTAAAATAAAGTTTTGAATTTTTAAAATTTTATTCTTAAAAATAATACTAAATCATATAAATATTTATATTAATATATTAAATATTATTTTTAAATTATTTTTAAGAAAAAATATTAAGGTTAGTTTTAAATTAATATTAAAATAAAATAAAATGCTAGCTTATTTTTAAAGAAAATTAGGTATATTTTTTAAAATTTTAATATATTTATACTTTTTTAGTTTATATATTACTTAAATATTAAACTTTTTTATTTAAAAGAAAAAATTTTTTTTTAAAAATTGCTAATAAAAAAGAAAAAAGTTAACAAAATCTAAATACTTTTTAAAAGTAATATTTTTATCAAAAATATATATTTAAATTAATATTTTAAAGTTTATTAATTAGCTTTTAAGCTTTTTTAAAAATCTAAAATAAAAGTTAAACTAAGAAAACCATAAACTATTATAAGAAAAAAAAATACTAAAAATAATTAATTACATATATAAATTTAGAAAAAAAAAGTAAAAAATTAATTTTTTATTTATTTTACTATTACTAATTTACTTTTTTATTTTTATATTTTTATATTTTTATATAATTTTTTTTATTTTATTTATATTTTTAAAAATAAAATTTACTTAATAATATTGTTAAAATAATTTAAAAAAATTAATAAAAACTAAAAAAATAAAACTACTTTTTGATATAAAATGTAAATTTAATTAACAATAATAAAAACTAATAAAATAAACCTAATTCAAAAGTTTTATAATTATTATTACTAGTAATTATTAACATTTTTATATATATTTAAAATTAACTTTATTTTAAATTTTTAAAAAAGAAAATTAGCTAAAACTATATACTTTTATTAAGAAAATAATATTTAATTTTTTTAAAATTTATATATATATTTAGTTTAGTATAAAATTCTTTAATAAAAATAACTATAATTAATTTAATCAAATTATTATTATTATTTCTTGTTTTATATTTTACTTATTTTTACTAATTAATATAGCTATATTTTAAATTTTTTACTTTTATAGCTTTTAGATCTTAAAATAATCTTAATATATAATAAACTTAATTAAATACTACTATATTATAATAAATTATATATAATATACTAATAAGTATATTACTAATTAAAATAACAACAATCTTATAATATTATAATTTTTATTAAAATATATTTATATCTTAAATTATATACTATTTATTATTAATGTTTTATTTTATTTTTTATTAGCTATATTATATTTAGTTTTCTACTACTTTTAGTATTTATTACATTTAAATATATATATATAGTTTAATACTATAGATTTATCTATAGTTTAGTTTTTTTTAATAAAACTTAATAAATATATCTCTTTAATTTTTTACAATATTGCTGCAAAGGTTTTTACTACTACTATATATTATATTATATTCTACTATATATATTAATTTTTTAAATATTTATTTTTATAAAAATTAAATTCCTAAAAATTAAAAATTAACATAAACAGTGCTAATGAAATAAATTTTATACATATAATTTAATTTTTTTAATAATTTTATATACTAAATAGATTAAAAGTATTATTTTTAGTTTTAAAAAAATTGAGATTAAATATAATACAAGTTTGAAATTTAAAATTTAAAATAAATAGCTTCAGTTTGTTTTTAATTGAAATTAGGTAAAAACTTAATTGCAATTTAAAGCTTATAAATAAGAAATGTACTAATAAACTTAATTTTATAAGTAAAGTTTTATTTTTTAGTTCCTTGAAAGCCAAGTGACTCCTGACCTAAGTGTTTATTTATTTAAAATAGTAAAGGAGGATGTAGACCAGCAACAAGGCCAGATTAATTATAAGAGAATAGTGGGAAGTGGAAGAGATAAAAATACCAAGGAAAAGGAGACAAAGGCAAAGAGAATGCAAATAAATAAAAAGTTACCAAGAAAACAAACAGCTGATATGGACAGTATAGACTGATATCATTCGAGACAGATGTAATCGGAAATGTGTTTGCAGAAAGGTGATTGGTTCGGGGTAAATGGAACGGGTGATAACTTAAATATTAAAATAAAATTAAAATAGTTTTTTACCTTTTATAATTCCTACTTTATACCAACTATTCTTAGTATCTATCTATAAATAAATCTCTAACAGTAGCTATATGGTGCTAAAATTTAGTGGGTTACGTAAGCATGAAACAATAACACTTATTCTCGAAAGGGTACTATCTGCTAGAAATATATATTAAATAATAATTAGATAGTTTATATTCAAAATTATTTTATTAGATAAATATATTTATTTATATATTTATGACAAATTTTGTTATTGGGATTAACGTTTAATGAATCAACTATGGTAACTTAGTGGAAATTTAAGGTGGCATGAGCATGGCAACCAGTGGATTGAAGTTTAACTTTGTTAGTAGTAACTTCATTATAACCAAAGTATCCCTTCTTAGAAGAATATTCTGACTCTCCATAATGAACATTTTTCTGAACTAAATTGGAGTGTACCTTAGCTTTTCCACTTTTCGAAGTAAGAACTTCGAAAACACCTTTATAAGCTGCAGGTAAATCTAGATTAACGTTTCGTTTCAAACTAGCGACTTCAAAGAAGTATCCTTTACCCTTGTAAACTTCAGGTTTGCGTCCATCCTTATAAGTGAAGTTGGCATGGCCACGGAAGGTAGGCGTTGCGGTGGTAGCTAAATCACCGAGTGATTTTACATGTACGTTGATGTTGTCATTGTTATATACTGATATGTAGTTAGAATCGGTTACTGTAACATTAAGGTCGTTGAATAGATTACTAGCTTCCAAATGAGCGATAGATCCTTCGATATCTAAGGAATTTTTAGAGATAACTGTTACAAGCTTGGAGTTAATGTTGTGGGCGAAAGTACTCCCATCTGAAGACAGACGCAGATTATTGTAATTTATATAACCAGCATGGATGGATTTGTAACCGCTTATGTGAATATGAGGTTTACGATTTTCATCATTGTAAATGGGGCGGTTGTAGCCGTAGCCGTATCTTAAAAATTTGGGCATGTCTCCGGTAGCATTATAATTGAATTCGAAGCTTTTAACATTTTCGATCCTTACACTACCTCTATGCGAAAGAATACTACCGGAATTGACTTGTAAATTATCAGCATATAAGTATGACGGAGCTATTAATTTCAAATGGTTAGCTTTAGCTCCATGAAGGATCAATTTATCTTTAGAATATACACTCAGTTGGTTAACAGTTTGGTTGGAAAAGGCTAATAATTTTGGTTTACTTAAATTCAAGCTTATCACATCGTAGTAGGCTAAGCCTTTGGGGAAACTTACAGTTAGGTTCAAACTGATACAATGACGGAATAGGAGTTTAGATTTTGGTGCATTGACATTAAAATTGTAATCATGTCTATACCCTCTCCTGCTTGAAATCTTGATGTTATCCAGAGTGTACTTGTCAGAGGCTTTAATATCATATAACACTTTGATATTAGGGGAATCATCATGATTCGCGAACTTTACATCACTTGCCTATTTAAAAAATTAGCTTTTATTTCTAAAAAACAGTACCGAATACTCAGCGCCGTAGTGATTGTAAGAAAAACGAGGTTGAATCTTAGGATCAAATTTGAAAGTCTGTAAGGAATGGTAAGGTAAGTTAGCGTGACAGTTGATTAATCCAAAATCAGGTAAATTTCGCAGTTCGTAGACTTTCTCCTTAAAACTTAAAATTATACTGATGTAGATAATAAAGATAATGGATGACAAAACACTAAGCCCTATTACAACTTTCTGGAAAAGACTACGCTTGTTACACTTTTCAACATGTACCTTTTCCTCCACTAAAGACGTATCAGTACTGCTTTTCAAAATTATTATTACCAGTTAACAATCCCAAATTTTCTTCTGCCTCAACATTTCGTTTTATTGAATCCATTTTAAAATTTTAGTTTTACAAAAACTATCTCAACTTGTTTATATACTGAGTTCCAATATTTTATTTTCCGGCTGCCAAGCTTTTCTTAAATAACCCAGTTTACTTCTATTGGTGTTTTCAACTAAAGTAGTATAAAAGGTAGAGCTTTCTAGAACTATAAGAACTTTACCTTTATATTCAAGCTGCGGCAATGACTATAGTCTATTTTTGATCTAGGTTGATTATAAACTTAAAATTTTAAATAAGCCAATTAAAATCAAAAATGCTTAAATATAAACAACTATAATTGATTTCTTTTTTAGCAGAATCAGTTTCTAAGTTGAATATATATTAAAGTAAAATCGATACTTTGATTAGAAATAGGTTTATAATCTCAAAGATGGTAGTAGGTGAAAACAGTCCATTAGATTAATTGAGTTAAAATTAATTTTATTTTTTAGAAACTTTATATATTTTTTTAAAATAGTTTTATTGGTTAGTATAGACTAAATAAATTTTATTGATTTGAATCGTAGCCTATTTAAATTTTTTATTTAATTATGGTATAGTGATGTTGATTGGGCGACGCGATTTTATAGGGAATCGCGCAGCCCTTCATTTAAGAGAACTCAAGTTCTATCTCTTATGTGATCGTCTTCTGCTGTTTTTTCCATCTCTCTCTTTCCCAAAGCTTCGTTTTGGAAATCTCAATTTTTTCATTCGTCAAAACTCAATTTAATTTTTTATAGAATCAATATACACCATCCAATTCTCTTATCTCACATTACTGACGTTTTCCTAAATTTAACACTTGGGTCGTTAGCTTTCAAGATTCTTTTAAATTATTGTACAGTAAAAATATGTTAAGCGCAGCCTGTCAATAATATATGCTTAATAGTAACAGGTTTATATTATATTAAGCAAAAATTTGGAATTTTAGCCCACCTCTATCTGTTCTAAATAGATTTCCATTGTGCATTCTAAAAAAATCAACTATCTTTACTATAGCCTATATATATATATAAAACTCAGCTCTAGTTTTATTTAAATCGCATTAATATATTATTATAATTTTAAAATGTTCCTTTAAATGTGGATATTTATATCGATAATAAATGTATACAAGACTGTAAATTCAAATCATGTTTAGTTAAAAGTAAAAATGATAGGATTTATATATTAATCTTTGGTTAATATATAGAAATAAGAGAATAAGTGAACTAGTAATGGAGCTGTGCATATAATTATACACTTAGTTCAAACTTACTAGTATATTTTTAATAATTATATAAGGTTATTTTTAAACTTAAAATTAAATTATTTTCTACACTTACTTCTTTTTATATATTTTAACACAAGGTTTTAACTTTTTTTATTATTAAATTTATTCAATATATTAACTTTATATTTATTATAGTTTTACATACCTAGTTGACTATTTTAGAAACTATCTAGCTATAGTTAAAAAAATGACAAAACAAATAAATTAGTTAATTTAAGTTTTATTTATAATTTATTTAATATATAATACTTAATTATATCTATAATATGCTTTATTTTTAAATTTTAAACAAGGGAATATATATCTTATATAATTAGATAACTATACTTTTACTAATAATTTTTATATTTTTTAAAATTAAAAAATATATACTTTAATACTAATAACTTTTATATCTATTTTATTTTAATTTTTAACTATTAATTATTTCAAATTTAGAGCTATTATAATAAGTATTAATTTTATTAGCTAAAATATACTTGTTAAAACATTATTTAAAAACTTAATAGTTTTAAATATACTTAATAATATTATAAAAAATATATAGTACTTATTAAAGCTAAACATAAAAGTTTTCAATAATAAAATTTAGTTTTTTTATATTATTTTTTAAGTTTTACTTAGTTGTTATTTTTTAAAACTTATTTTTTAATTATACCACTTTTAAGATTTTAAATTTTATAATTTATTAATTAAAATTAAAGCTATAATATAATTAATATAAATAAAACTTTATAATAGATACTATTATATTAAGTTTAAGCTAAATATATATATATATAATATTTATTTTTAATTTATATTAAATAAATAAGAAATTAGCTACTTTTAAAAGTAGTTGATTTTAAATATAAAAATAAAATAATAAAATTAGCTAAATATAAAAATATATAACTATATCTATTTGCTTTTTATATTTTAAAAGTATATAATATTAATAAAAATATATTTACTATTATATAATAAAAATATTTTCTTAAAATTTTAAGTTTTAGTTTTTTAATTTTTTTATCTTTATAAATAATAAAATATTATATTTAATACCTATTTTATATAATAATGCTTAAATTTTATATATTTTTAATAATTATTTATAAAATTTAAAAATATACTATAGTAATATTTTTAGCTTTATAGTAAAGCTATAAATTTTTATTTTATTTTTTTTGTAGCTTTACTATAAAGCTAAAAATATTTTTAAATATAATTAAAATTAGATAATATTTAGCTTAAGTAAAATATTAAAATAAAATCCTAGTACTATAAAGTAGTATTAAGATAGTAATAAAAAAATATTTAGTTTAAAAACTTTACTTTAAAGCTAAAAATATTTTTTATAAAAAAGTAATTATAAAGTTTATTATTAATTAAATAGTATTTTTTTTAATTTTTATAACTTTATTATAAAAATAAATATAAAATTAATAAGTTTAATATTTTAGTAATACTATTAATTAAATAAAAAAATTATATATTAGTTTAATAAAAATTATAAATATTAATTATATAGCTATTTATAATATATATATTTAAAACTTTAAAAATATAAATTTACTTAAATAAATTATTTTAAGTTTTTAAAAAAAGTATGTTTTATAAATTATTAAATATTTTAATATATAAATTTATTACTTTTTATTTTTTTTTAATTACTAGAAATTATATTAAAAATACTACTAATTTATAAAACTATATTAAATATATTTAGCTTTATATAGTATAAATATATAATAATATATAATAAAATTTAAAAATAGCTATAAAATTTATTTAGCCTTTAATTATATAATTTAATAAAATAGTTAAAGTTTATGGCTGCAATTTAAGTATTTATAAATAAAATAGTATAGTTTTTTAAGCTTATATTTTTTAAGTTTTAAAAAAATATAAATTAGCTAATTTAGTTATAGTTTTATAAAAATTTAAAAAACTAGATTATATATTATAGTTTTATATTTATAAAATATAGTATTACTTTTCTATATATTTTATAAAATTAAATTAAATTAAAAAATTATTACTATAATTTTAATAAAATAGTTTAAGTCTTTTATTAAAATTTAGTAATTACTAAGTTTAAATTAAATTAAAAATACTTAAAATAAGCTGAAAAATATATTAGCTTTTACTAATTATTAATTAATTTAAAATTATAATATTATTAGACAAAATTTAATTAATTACTAATTTAAAAGTATAAATAGATATATTATTATATATATATAATAAATTAATACTTTTTTCTAACCTTTTTTATAAAACTGATATAATAAAATTTTAAATATTTAAATAGGTAATTAGTTACTTTATACTAATTTTTTTAAAATTAAAATTGCTTTATTTTAAAGTAAATATATTTATTTACCTTTTATATATTAAAAAGCCTATAATATTTAGTATATTTTACTAAAAATTATTAAATATTTGAAATTTTATTAAGTAAATATTATTAATAAAAGTGTTTTTACTACTAAATAGCAAATATATACTTTTAAAATTTTTATATTAATATATTTTTAAATATTAAAAAATAAAAATAGCTTATTAAATTATTATTTTTTCTAATTTAAAATTTTAAACTTATTTTATAAAAGTAGTTTTAGCTAAAATATAAAGTTTATAATATAGTTAAAAATATTTATAATTATAGATATATTTTATTATTATTATAAATATCAATAAAATTATATATTTAGCTTTATAAAATAAGTTATAAAGTTATAACTATAGTTATACCTTTTTAATTATAATAATAATTAAGTTTAAAAGTTTATTATAAAGCTAAAATATTATTATAGTTATACTAATAAAATGTATTTATAAAATATATAGCAAATTTACAATTATTAGTATAAATATAAAATATAGAAATAAATTAATAATTATAGCTAAAATTTTAAAGTATAATATATATTATACTTACTAAATATATTAAATTTAATAATAGTAATTATATAATAATAATTATAAGTCTATTTTTAAGTTATAAGTAGAGTTTTATTTTAATAATAAAATAATAAAACTTTAAAATAAATTATAATAAGCTTATAAATATAATTAAGTATATATAATTACTATATTTTTACTATTACTTATAAAATAGTATTAAATATATAAATATAAAAATAATATTATAAATATAAATTAATTTTTATTAAAATATTAGAACTTTTATCTAAAATTATAGGTTATTTATCCTATTTCTAATTTTGTTATATATAACTACTTTATTTATTTAATATATAGATAGTTAGATCTAGGATTAATTAATTATATAGATATCTACTATATTTAAACTAAATTTTTCTACTAGTAAAATTAACTACTATTGCTATTTTTAATCTAATATTATAATATTTTTACTATTTTACTATAAAAATAAGAATTATATATTTTAACTTAATTAAAACTATAAATTTATTTATATTATAAATTATAACTTATATTAATTTAATAAATTTAAAATTAATATATTAAAAGTAAAGTTTATAAAATATAAAACTTTATATTTAGTAAATATATAAGATAATTTTAATATTAATACTTTATAGTATAGCTATAAAAAGATATAATTTTATTTAATTAGTTTTATTTTAATATTTTTTAAATATTGCTATAATAACTAAAAATTATATTATATCTTTATATATTATAAATAAAAAAATAAAATAACACTTTTTAACTAGCTAACTATATAGTAAAGTTTATATATAATTTGAATTTTAATTTAAATAAAAATAGCTATAAAAAGCTATAAATTTAGGCTATAAATATTAATAAAGTAGTTTTAGCTTAAAGTATACAAATTTTAGCTATAGATTATAAGTTTAAATATTAAAAAAATATTTTAATTATTATAATAAAATTAAAAAAATGTATATATTTGCTATATAGTAGTAAGTATACTTTTAAAAATATTATTTATCTTTAAAAACCTAATTTTTTATATAATTTTTAGTAAAATATACTAAAAGTTTTAAAATTAGAGATACATATATAAAGTTATATACATACTATATATCTATTTAAAACTTAATTATATTAAATTTTTAAATATATAATTAACTTATATATTAATTGCTAAAAATATAAATTATTAATGTAAATAATATAATTATAATATAAGTATATTATTTATAAATGATAAAAGTTTACTACTAAATTTTTTAATTTATTTTAAATAATTACAAAATTTTAATATAATACTTAAATTAGTCTATAAAAACTATAGTAGCAATTTTTGTATTTTTTGTTTGTTTTCTTTTATTTTATAGAATATAAATAAAAATATAATGTATTTTTTAATATAGTACTTTTTAAGGCTGTACTATTAGTTTTAAATTCTTATAAAATTAATTTTAAACTTTTAGGTATTAAAATTTAATTTAGTTTATTAATTTAAACTAAACACTTTTAAACTTTTAATAACTATATAATACATTTTCTTTAAAAATTATTACCTATACTTGTAGCCTTGCTTTTCTAGTATATTTTAATGATGAGGTGTTGTAACAGTAAATATATATTATAGGCAAGTTTGGATATTCTTATAGCAAGGTATATCCAATTTTTTGTTCAATTTTAGATATAGAGGTTATTTTTTCTTATTTTAAAATTTTGAAGGCTAATTTTTTATTTAGTTTGATTTCAAGTTGGCAACTATTTCTTTACTATTACCTTTTTTGGTTGTTAGTTAAAATGACTAAGCCTCTGGATCGAAATGGAAGTAACAAGTACAGTAGGTACCCTACCTACATTTCATACATACCAGATGTATATTCAATACCTTATGATACAATAAGCGCTTTAATCACAAGTAATTCTTGCCCATTTAGCACTTCATTGAAGCCTTCTAATATCTCTCGCCTTTACAACATCACTTCGAAACTAACATAATATTACTTTATTATGATAAATGATAACACTGTAGAATTGACTTCTATTACAGTCACAAGGTAATTTAATTTAAAAGTGCCTGAAACTTTCCCTTGTAGTAGTCTAAAATAGCTAGTACCTAACTGTACAAATCTAATACTAAAGCTTTAAAAAATCACGTCATCAACATCTAGATTTTGCCATACCACTGCCTAACTTATTACTATTAATGATTAATTTATTGTTCGACGTATAATTTAATCCCATTGATGTCTTTAATAAACTATTTTATATATTTATATACCTAATATACTTTTAATTTTATATTAATTACCGTTTTATTATATTAGTTTTAAAAATATTAATAAAACAATTAATAATTTTATTAATTAAGTATTAAATTGTTACAAATATACTACTATGAAACTAATTTTATAAGCTGTAACCAAATAAAAATGTAAAATTAAAGTAGCTAAAAGTTGTAATAGATTTATTAGTTGCTTAGTCAAAATTTAGTTAGGACTAGTTAAAGGTTCTGATTAATAAAGTTCAAATACTTATACAATCTAGTGAACACACCAGGGAACTCAGGTCTAGCACAACCGTGACCCCAAGAAGTTACACCGGCCAAAGTAGTATGGGTAGCGTTGGATAAGAAAATAGGGCCACCGGAATCACCTTGGCAAGCGTCTCTACCACCTTCCGGGTAGCCAGCACAGAACATAGCGGTCTTGTTAACTATTTTGTTAACGGAAGCGTAACTTTTTACACATCGGTCTACGTCGTAAGTAGGTAACTTAACTTCCAACAGCTTTTTGGATTGAATGGCGCCTTGTTGGGTCACTCCCCAGCCTATGGTAGTTAAAAGTACCCCTTTAGATTCAGCAATTTTACCATCATCGATTAGTACTTTATAACTAGGCAAGTTAAAGTCACCATCTATTTTCCAGATGGAGACGTCATTTAAATCGAATTTGGAGTGGTTAAATTCGGGATGTTTAACTCGGTTTATTATGTTGAACCTCTTCCCACTTTCCTGCTCGTCTGTCAAAGCGAGATCGTGGCGGTGGACAACTGCGGTCCAATCGGGATTATCATAAATTACACAATGGGCTGCTGTTATAATTGTATTTTTGTTGAGGATAGTACCACCACATTTATGGACCTTGTTGACTTCTAAACTAACCATAGTTGGGTACTTGAAGTGAGGGTTCACTTCGTACCCTCCTACTATACGTGGGTCGGAAATAAACTGACCGGCTACAGCCGAAATTATAGATACTAATAGGACGTACTTCATTCTGTAAAGAGATCAAAACAGGCTTTGTTGTAAATAAAAGTGGATATGAGCTCTTTCACAACCATATATAGTCCTAGTTCGTTCGGTGGCTTAATGTATACGCCTTTCGCTTTATGTCACCATATTTTTTCTTATGGTCATAACCTTATTAAACTATCTATTTTTAATTTGAAATTAGTTATTCGGAAAGCTTATTCGTTGAACCACAAGCTGATCGTTTATGCTTTATTTACAATAACTTTTTATGCTCATAACTTCACCTTGTTGGAATTGATTTCAAAAGCATACTACTATAACGAAAGGCCTAAAAACCATTAGTGTTATTTAACGTATCTAAGTTTACTTTTAGCAACTTTTCCTTTCCAACACCCTTTACGGTACACTTTTTGAAGACAACTCGCTTTGTTTTTTTGCAGCGTAAAGTTTAATCAGTTTTCAACTTAGCCGAATAATAGTTAAATTGTACCACACCCTTGCATTATTTCATTGAAAAAAATGACCCAACCAAGTTATGAAAATGTTAATCATGTAAATTATTAAGAAAAATCATGAGTTAAAATTTAAATATTGAAGGCAGTTCGTTACAATCAATTTTCGCAAGTTTTTAGGCACAGTATTGTCTAGGTAAGGTAATTATTTACTTTTTTAAGAAAATCTTTTAGATAGGAGTTTATAGTTTGTGTTCGGCACCGTACCATACACCTTTCCGTTATCCATTAAAGTATATTTTAATCTGAAAAATTAACAATATTTTTAAAAGTACTATAAGTTGTATTAATAAATTAAATAAAACTTTACGGATAGGAGAGGAGAATCCAATTATCTAAGATACATATCCGTTAAAGATATAACTTACTACATTTCCTATTAGACAAAGTTGATCTTCTAAGAGAAACTTTTATAGAAACAATTGTATACTAAAATAATTTCAATAGGTACAACGATTTATATAGAAGCAAATTGGATTTTTTTAAAAGCACTAAGATTAAAAAGGAAAGTTTTGTAGCTGAATCATTTCGAGTAAAGTTATTAATAAAGTATTAATTTATCTAAACTATATAAGAAAAACTAGTTAAATTTTACACTTCTATTGATAAAATCTATTAAAAAGTAGGACAAACCAATTTCAATTAAAAATAAACAAAAAGTATTAAAATAAAATATTTTAAATTTTAAACTTTCAAACTCGTACTAAAATAGTTTAAACTAAAGGTATGAAAGCTTTAAAAACCTTAATTGTTAAAATTAAAACTTTTAATTTCTAAATTTTTACAATAGAAGTTTATATTAAAAATAAAATTAACACTTTTTTAATATAAAACTGCTTAAGGATGAAAAATATAATTTTGTACTATTTTAAAAATAATTTCAATTAATAAAAATGCTGCTTCCTAAATATTTAATTATTTTAATAAATTTAATATAAAAATAAATTCTTTGTTAAAAATTGTTTATTTATTATTTTGTATAAAATAAAAGCTTTTCTTATTTATATCTTATATAATTATTAAATATAATTGTTATACTAATATATTAATATTTTTAATTTTTTACTTTTTATAATAGTTATAATAAAAGTAATATATATATTAACTAGCTTAATAAATATAGCTAAGGATAAATAAATAAAATAGCAGTATTAAATAATAAGGTAATTATATAGTAATAAATATATAAGTAATTTTAAAATTTAAATAAATAATTTGGTAAATAAAGTAAGAAAAATAAACATAAACTTATTAATAAATCTAAATAGCTAGAAAGATAATATATTAGTATATATAAAACTTAATAGTAAACTATAAGCTATTTAAAATAAATTTATTAATTTAAATATTTAGTTTTTTAATAATAAAGTTTATTACTTATTTAAAAGTGAAATAGGTATAGTAGTGCTATACTTATATAGTAATAAATACTGATAAGAAAAAATATTAATTACTTAGTATTGTAAACTATAAATATACTATTAAAATTATTTTAAAATAAAGTAAATTAAGTATTTAATTTAAATATTTTTTATATTTGACTTTTATATATTAATTATATTTATTTTATTTATTTTATATAATATTTAATTTATTAATAAATTGTAAGTAAATATTATAATAAAATATTAATATTTTCTTATTATAACAATTTTTTCAATTACAAAAAAAAATTAGTTAAACTAAACTTATTATATAAATAAGATTAAAAAAATTAAACAATAATAATTATAAATTTGATAAAGTTTATATAGTATAGCTTTAAGCTATTAAAAAGACAACATTATAACAATATACTAATACAGCTATTTTTAGTAAATGTAGTTAAATACTAACAATTATTTTAATAAATATACTTTAAAATTATAATTAATTTATAGTTAAATATTAAAATATTTACAAGTTTAGTTTTAAGTACTATAGTTAAAAAATATTAAACAATAGTAAAGATTATTAATTATTAAAATGTTATAAATTAACTTCAATTTATAAATAAATATTTGTAAATAATACTTAGAAATTATAAAAAGCCTTTAGCTTTTCACTAATAAATAATAGCTTTAAATATTAGTAAATTTTAAATATATATATAGATATATAAATTAAAAGTACCATTAGGTTTATGTTAGGAAAAAGAAACTATAGCATTACTGTTACATTAGCTTTATAATTGATAAACTTAGAGAGAATATACTATGTTATACTGTATTATATAAAAGTATTTTACTTTTACTATTATCAAAAATAAGGTACTCTAGTTCTAATTTGGAGTAAAAATCTAAAAACTACCTATATAGTTAATATATTAGCTATTAAGCTAAAAAAGCTGGAAAAAGTAGCATCTTGAGATTATATACTCTAAGTTAGTCTTAGTTTTCTTGAAAGTCTAGCTCAATTATTATGTTTAGTATATTAGTTTTTTCTTTTACCAATCTATATAGAAGAGTAAATTACTATGCTTAAGATTGTAATGGTAAGCTGCCTTATGTTTTGCTATGTAAAGTAGAATAAAGTACCTGCAAAGTTGTACCACTATCCCTTCGTAAATTTTTCACCAAGTATAACAAGTTAAAAAACAATATGATTAGATAGCATTTTAGAAATTGAGAACTTAAGCTTATATTCTAAAGGTCCAAAAATGTTATTTAAAAAGAATGGCTAACCTAAAGCTATGCTATGTAGTGATTGAATTATAAATTTAGCGTACCATAACTACTTTAAGTTAATTAAGCTAATTTGTTTTGCTATTCTTGTGTTTCCTAGAAAGAATAAAGTCATGTTATTATTGATAAAAGTAACATAGATATATTTAACCATTAATTTTTATATTTCTTTTAATATTTATACAAACCTTTGTAAAGCACTTGGAAATTTGAAGGTAATCTTACGAGAAATTACCTTACTTGTTAGATCTCTTCAAAGCATTTCAAAATTTTAACAGAGAAAGAATAAAAAACATTAAGATAAAAACGATACATCTTTTAAGTTCAATTATGAAACTGGTTTATTAACATTTATATATTATGTAAACAAATTTGAAAAGTGAAGCTTAAAATTTTTTTCCAGTTTATTTTTAGAGTTTAAAATTTTTAAAAAAATTAAGCCTTGGAAGGATAAAGCTAATCAATATATTTTATTACTTTAAAATACGTTTAAAGTTTATATAGCAGATTCTTTAAATCAAATAGTTTTTATTTCAAAACTATATACGTTGATATAAAATAAAAGGGATTGTGTTTAATTAAAGCAGTTAAAATCTTGGTTAAAAAATTAGTATAGTCAGTATAGCCATTTCTTTTTAAGTGCTTAATTTGAAATATATAAAAAAGTAAAATATGTGAAAAATAAATAATAATTTCCTATCGGTTACTATAGGATGGAGGTGAAAGGTTAGAAGTGTTGTAGTCGGGTGGTGGTAACACGTAAGTTATGTTTTCCATATTAAGGTTAACATCAGTATACCTTATCACATCTTCCCTATTTAAAATCATATATTGTTCTGTGCTTACTGTGGTTTTCATATAGTGCACTAGATACTAAAAAGAGTTAGTAAGTATTTCCTGAAAAAGTTACCATCAATTGTCCTAAGATAACTATTATCAACATGAAATAAAAACTAAAGTAAAAAATTGGAAATCCGGTTTTCAAGTTAGCTAATAATACCGTAACTCCAACAACGATAGCAAATAGAATAAACAAAATAAGTAATCGGTAAAAGAAAGTTCTTTTGATTGCAGCTCTTAGCTCTAGTTGCTCCTTAGCCGTACCATGCATCATAACTTGGTAAACTGTTTTCCTAAGTTTAGTACTGAAGGTGTAATGCTTCAATATAGTTATAGGTGAATCAGCTAAAGAGAAAGTTGGTGGTTCCACATCTGCGTTTCTAAACCCATCTACTGTTACTGGAAGTTGAGCTGATTGTAAAGATTGAATATTGATACTACCGAACGGAATACTTGACATATCTTGAGAAATAAAAACCGATCGGTTTGAGTTGGAATATGTTAAAAGCTTCTTTTAAAACTTGTCATAATTAATTTTACATCCTTCCAAAATACGGTCTTGAGATCAAATTTAAAACCTAGATGCTGTCTAAGCTAGTTCGGAACTTTTGATGAAAATTATTGGACAAAAAGGAACTTTTTTGCATTTTAGATGCAAATTGAAATTCGCCCGTAATAAGTAGTGCTTCACATGGCCTTAATTTTATGCCCAAGTTTTAAAAAAGCTGGATACCCAGTTTAGGATTGAAAGCAGTTAAAGTTAAAAAGGGTTGGGATGTTAGTGAAATTTAAACTCGTAACCACCACCCGTACAGCTGCATAAAAAGCTTTTGCCAAGAAATAAAATTTTAAAGTTAGTCCGCCAGTTGATCTGGAAGAAGCAATTGTATTTTTAATAAACTTAACTATCGAACCAAACTCGAGATAGTTGGTTTTTGGTTTCTGATATTAGATAAGCCGTAAATTTAATAAGTTTAAAAGGGTTAAAAAAATTAAAAATCTAGAAAAAACAAAAATTTTATATAATAAAGGAAAGATAAAGCTACAGTGCTCAAAAGTGTCTTTAAGTTAGGAGGAGTCCTCTTCATCCAGTGATGAGGTCCTATCTGATTAGCTTTCATTTAAAACCAATTTATATTATTGATCTCTCTAGTAGTTATAATCTATATATACTTTAATATTTTAAATTTAAAAAGCTAAAAATATAAATTACTTGAATTATACTTTATTTTTATATTTTTAAAAGAAGTAGGTGCTATAAGATCTATTCCTTAGAGTTATTATAAATTGAAACCATATTTTAAAATATTTCTTTTTCCTCTTCTATTTTATTAATTAAGTTTATTTTGATTAGTTATTTTATTTTAGTGCTAATTTAAGTTTATTTAAAAAAACTTAAATTATTAAAAAATTTTTTGTTGAAATTTTTTTTCTTTAATTAAATAAATTAAAAATATTTTAACTTATATTTGTTTTTTTATAAATTAGATTAAATTAATTTAAACTATATTTATATTTTTTAAAATATAACTATAATTATAAAAAAGAAAAACTAATTAATAATATTATAGTACTAAAATTATTTTTACTATATTAACTTTAATCAAATAGATAAACTAAGTATATAAATAAAATATTAAAGAAATATTTTTGTAAAATTGTAAATAACATTAAAAAATTATAATATATTGTTAAATTATATAAAAATAACTTAAATTAATATAAAGTATACTAATATTTAAATTTTTTCTTATTATATACTATATAAATTTTGCTATTAATAAGTTATACTTAGTTAATATAAATATATACTTTTGACATAAAAAAATAGTTAACTATAATAAAAAAATAAATTATTATTAGAAAAAAAATTATAAATAGCTTGTAAAAAACATATATATTTTTAAATTTTTTAAATTAATAATTATAATTAGTATAAAAACTAACTTTAATAATAATTTAACAAAAATATCTAAATATTAAAATAAAACAAGTTTAAAATAAAGAAATTTTTTAAATAAAAATAAAAATAAAAATTAAATAAATTAAATAAATATTTTTTTCTTCTATTAATAAATTAATTTAAAAAACAAAAAAAATGTAAAAAAATTTTAATATTAATAATAAAATTTATTAAAATTATTACATTATACTACTTAATAATTTAAAAAATAATTATAATAATTTACTAATTTTATAAAGTAATAAAGCTATATATTAAATTTTATATAATTAAGATAAAATAATAATAAATAGCTAAAATAGGCATTCAATAATTTAAAATTTAAAATTTATTATTATTAACTTTTTAAATTAGTTACTTTTATAGTATTAATAACTTATATATATATATTAATACTATATTAGTATTTTATTAAAATTATAATATATAGTTATAATGCTATTATAGTAATATATTCTTAAAAAATGATAAATATATATTAATATAAATTCATTAGAGTATACCTATTATACTATGTAAAAAATGTTTTTAAAAGTAGCTAATTATTTATTTACTATATAGCAAAGCTACACTTTTTTTAAAATATATTAAATATTAATAAAATTTGCTAAAGTATAATATTTTACTATATTTTATACTTTATAAATATTAATAATCATATTAAAAAAACATAAAATTTAATTTTTAGTTAATTAATTACAGTTTTTATTTTTATATATAGAAATTTTTAGCTATTTTTACTAAAATGGCTTTAGGCTACTATATATATTTAAATTTATATCACTATAGCTTACTAACTAATTATTATACAGTTAGGTAATAGTTTATATTTTTAATCAGCACTGCCATCAATATTAATGAAGCTACTACTTTATAGCCTATTAATAAGTTAGCTACCATTTCAATTGCCTATTCTTCTATTTTTACAATTATTATTACAGTTACTGCTTATCCTATGCTAGAACAAATATTTATACTATTACTATTTAAACTAACTGTAATTACACAACCATCTTGACTTTATTATCTTATAGTGGATTTATATTAGTTGCTACTCTTGCTTCCTAGTAGTACTGTGTATCTCCCAATATATCAAGGTGGATTAAGGTGACTGCTCTGAAAGGTTGTCACCATACCAAGTTTTAGCTGTTTAATTATAGAAGGTCAACCTGAAGTTGATGAAAGTTTAGTTACCTTATCGATGGATCCGCTTTGTACTAAATTTTTCCGTTAGCTAAAAAGTAAGTTTACAAATCGTTTAGCAACCACCATTTTTTTGAAAAAATTAGAACTTTAAGCAGATGTACTTGAAGTTTATTTAAAAAAAATCTATAAACTTTATTTCAAATAATTTTTAGGGTTTAAATCTAGGCTTTCTTCATCTTTTTCTTTCCATCCGGCTTCTGCACCGCATCCTTCACTCTTTTCTTAGTAGAATTGCTAAAAAAAATTGATAGGGTCAGTTAGGAATTCCAAAAATAAAAAGTAGCTTACTTTTCCAGGTCGGTAATACCGATCAATTTAAGAGAATCTTTAAACGAGTTTGATTTAAATTTATCGGTAAGTGCTCGGAAGCTATCTTTCAATTGTTTGGAGACTTCGTACTAAATAGAACGTATTAATTTCAACTGTAAAAAAGCGACGAAAAGTTACCTGAACATCCTCACTAAAATTACTCAACTTGACCAATTTAAACAAACATTTCACCAACACTTTGACTTGTTTCTCGGTGATCATCGTATTACTTTTACCTAAAAATTCACACAGGTTCAAATCCCACTTTTTTAAATCCGATTCTTTGATAGATTGCTTGATATCCAATTTCTTTCGAAGCGAAAGTTCGAAGATTTTATCCAATAAGTGGGTTAGTTTAAGTTGGATGTTAAGGTCGTTCCGATGCAATTTGATTTTCTCACTGGTGCCGTTCGATTTGCTATTTGGGTGGAACAGAATCGGTACCAACTTCCAGCCTAACTCCAAGTTGAACTGAGTTAAATGGTGGAACGGTTCGAGTATACCGTGAGTTGATTTATTAGTCAAGAACTGTTCCAAGTGCTTTTGGTACAAGTTGAAGACTTCTTGGTGCAACTTAGCATCTTCAACCGTAAGTTTAAGAGTTGAGTCAAGTACCGCTAAACTGACTTGGTTAACTTGTAAGTTGGGTTTAGTAGTTAGCAAGTTTAAAGCGAACTCGACCAACTCGAGTAGCTCCTCCTTACACTCATTAACCAGAGCTTTATCGAACTTAAGTTTGGGAATAGCTTTAACTAAAGTTCGAGTTAAACTATCAACTAAATCCTTATTCCTTTCCCCGTTAGCATGTCTGTCTAAGAAGCTAAGGGAGGGCAACAGCAACTTCAATGCTAATTTGGATTGAGTTAAGTTGGTTACAATCTGGGCTAGGAAGTGTAGTGCCGTATTCTTAATCTGTTGTAGGGAGATTCTTGCGTTAACCTTCGATTTCTTAGCTTCTTTCTGAGCTTTAAATACAGCTTCTAACTTATGGTCCAACGCAAACATCTGGTCGTCATCTAGGGAAGCATCTGAATCGGCAGCATCTTGATCTTGACTGGTACCTAAGGCAGCTTGAAGTTGAGCTACCACTTCAGCATCCAACTCTTGATCGGAATCGCCACTGTGGTCATCATCATCGTCACTGTCATCCACTTCATCATCATCTTCATCACTTTCATCAGATTCATCGGCGTCGTTATCTTCCTCATCGTCATCAACCTCCTCGTTAAACTCGTTTTCGATTAAATCGTCATCCTCCTCGTCATTATCCAAATCGTCCTGGTTTGCGTTTTCCAGTAACTCCAGCAGTAGCGTAAGACTGGATTCATCCCACAAACTGGACCAACCTACGATTAAACTGGAAGTTAACTCTTTCAGTAGGTTGGAGGTAGGTGCTTGGAAGGTAGTTAGAGCTACCAAAGCATCAATTAAAATTAAATGAGGATTCAACGATTCCTCATCTTCAGGTTCGGAACCAGCTTTACGTTTTGTACTTTTAGGTTTCTGTTGTTGTAAACTAGTCAAACTCTGTACTATATCGGAAACTGTACTGTTTAAATTAGGGTTAGGGTCCGAATACAGCACTAAACTTAAAATGGCTCTGAAGTTTAAGAAGTGCTCCTTAACTTGTTTGTCCCATTTAGTAACTTTGGTAGCGTTAAGTTCTTTCAAAGTGGATTTAATGGGGTGCAAATCAGCATGGGTAGCTAATTTATCTTTAACGGTATCGATTAACTTAACAATATAATCCAGTTGGATGGGTGCCGGGCTAGTTTTAGTATTTAAAATACGTTTTAACATAGTAGCTAGCTTGGTGAGGAAAAGGTTACTAGCTTGCTCGGTTAACTTGTGTTGCGGTTTATCGAAACTCTAAAATATATAATTAGTCGCTTAAATTGATTTATAACTTACCAAACCATCGTATTTGAACACTTTATCCAAGCTATAGATCGAATGCAACGTAACGAAGTGCAAACAACTTTTCAATGTAGCGTTGAATCCTTTCTGTAAACTTAGGTTGAAAGTAAGAGTAAGTTGTTCGATAACAAATTTATGGATCTCATTTGCATCGTTAATCCCATCGATACTTTGTTTACCTTCAAATATATCTTTAACGTATTGAAAATATTCAGCAATTTTAGGCTGGTCAAGTTGATCTAAAAGTTTGGTATAAAGTTGGTTAGCACCCTGTTTCAAATTCAATTTTTGAATTTGGTGTAAGGTCGACAGTACTTTGGAAGATTCCGATTCGGATTCTAACTTTTCCAATAGTTTTTGTTGCTAAACGAAACTATAAATATCAATTCTATATAAAGTAAGTAATTACCGATAGTTTAGCCATTTTAGTAACTAATTTCTTGTTTTTTAAATTGGAGTAATGGACCAACTTCTTCATGAGATTTGAAGTTAACAAAGTAGAGGTTGAATACTGATTTGTATTCAATAAATACTGGAACAGTTGGAACCCTAAATACTCTTGATCGGGTGAACTGCTGTTACAGAACAAAGTTTCTATATTAAAAAATAACAATAAAATAAATGTTTGTCCAATAATACTAAAATCGATTACCGTCTATACAAACTTTATAGAAAGTTTGAAAAGAAACCCAGTTATTTCTTGAAGAATCTTTACTAGCTAACAAATCGAAAATCAATAACCAAGCTATAGGCAACTCTTTAGTATCATCAGCATTCTGTCTCTATAATATTAAAAGAAGTTAACAACTACCAAATTCATCGATATTTACTTTAAGTATCTGAGCTAAACTTTTAGCTTGATCTTTATGTAAAAGTTCAAAGTTAGGTAACTTTAACTCAAATTCCTAAATTATAGATTAGAAAATGTAGGTAACGATGAGTTTACTTGATAAACTTGTAACAAAGTTAAAGGTAATACTAAATCGAAGGAAAAGTGGAAAGTTAAACTATCTACATGTAACCAGAATTTAGGTAAAAGTTCTAATACTACTTCTTTATCTTGTTCTTTCAACTAAAAAAATATTCCATTTAGTAAAAGAGATAATAGAATAGAAATCTTTTTTTTTTTACTTGATTGATGAGCGTAACAAAAAGAGTAGCCAACGAAGACTGTAAATAACTTTTAACTTTCTTTAAAGCACATAATCTATCTAAAATATCCATCAAAGTTTGAATCTTAATTTGTTTATCTTCAATTTTTGAAATCAAGTTGGATTGTAAAACTGCTTGGTACGCGAATATCAAACCTATCTGGATACCTTTACTTTCCTACAGTCATATTAATTATTAACAAATTTAAAAAATATAGATTACTTCCGATTTGGTACTATTAGAAAATTTTAAATTATTATCTATAATCTGTAAAACTAAATTTATAGGTATAAAACTAAAAGTTTTTAAAACCTTGTACAATATATCAGTTCAAATATTTAAAAAAAAGTATACTTGAATCAAAGCGGTAGAAAATCCAAGCCTAGCTTTACTTCTATTACTAGCTAAACCTTTTATAAGTCTAGATAAACTATAATAAACGTCATGGTGTAATACCGCTTCTAACTGTTCTAAAGTGAGGATGGATTGGATTTGAGAAGGGCTGATATCCTTCGTATTTTGAAACGATTTAAGTTGAGTTGTCAGTTGTACTATAGAATCTATACTTATTTCTTCATCTATATCACCTATACTCCAGAATAAAGGTTGGATTGTAGTAGTTTCGGTCATGGCTAACTATTCTCTTTCTATATATATTTGGAAATATTTTATGCAGGTCAACAAAACTTTTTTTTGGATTTGAAAATTTTACTTTTCAAAGTTTTTCGAGTTTATTTAGATTTTTGGTGGTGATTGGACTATGTAAATTTAGAAAATAATGTTCTACTTATACAAATTATAGTGATTTGAAATTGATATAGGACATAAGTAAAATGTATGAAATTAAATCTGAATATTATAAAAAGTTACTTTTAAAAATGTATTTAAAATCAGTTTCTATAATTATATAAATGTACTTGTAACAGTTCTTTTTCGATTTACTGTATCATTAAAAGTTTGGGAAGTGCGCATACCTTTTTACGATGGTTAACGATTAGTTAAAGATTATTTTAGCTGAAGAGCTTAGGGTACAGGATACTATTCGGATTACTTATTTCACAGAACATGCGTTGGAGAATATTTTTACTTACTATAATAATAAAGTTTTGATTGACTGGTTTAATAATTTATAATTTGTAATCAAAATATATTTATTTTAATTACATTAAAATTAAGCATTTTATACTATATATGTTATAAGTTGAATTAAATGATTTGAAGAAAAATATTTAATAAATACTAAATTTAATACTGATATTTTTATATCGTATGTAAGCTGGTAGGGTTGTCCTGGCGTCCTATCTCTTGGATAGCCTTGGATTTATCTCTTCAATTAGTTAATCCACTCTAAGGATAATGCATGCTTACTAACTTGAGCTAAATGAGCATGGAAAACTATTATAGGCTTAACAGGAATTTACTAAACTTTCTATACGCTATATATCAATATTTCTAAATTAATTATACTAAAAATACCTATAAATGTAGACTCCTAACAAAAACAACCACCTTGGTTTATGCTACCAAAACAGCACTACCCAGAACTAAACTGGTTAATCAAAAATTTTAATATGAAACCTATTGAATAAACGTTTGTTAATAATAAAAATTTTGGTTTTTACATAAGCTGAAATGAAAGGAACGGTGGAGTACATACATACTCCTCTATGTCAAATAATAAAGCTATTTAAAAGCTTTTTAAGGATATTGAATTGGTATGTAAAACTCTTTGTTAAAGCTATCTTTTAAAATTATTGTTTTACCAATAATGCTGCTGAGTAATCAGTCTAGATAAGTTAACATGCTTATTATAGAAACGATTGTGAGGGCGCTTCATCACTCCTATGTTAGGTTGGGCAAGTTTCTCACTCTTCCTCCCTCCCTCAAGCTTTGGTTAGTGAATAGCTTGCCTGGATCATCTTCGATATAGAAGGAATTTCCTCTTCCCCCTCCTGTGAACTACGGATTTGGAATTAATGAGGTAAACTCTAAACTAGTAATTCGTTATCCCTCCGCCAGTCCTAGGTGATTGCTCTGCAATCACTGTTTTTATTTATTTTAATAAATTGTTTTACTGCCTTCTTTGCAGTTAGAGTTTAAAGAAAGAGTTATTTTAACAAGGAACTGTTAATAAAATCTATGAATATACTAGGCTTCATTTATGTGATCCAATATTCTATTATAGATTGCCAAATGGTTTACCTCTTGTACACTACAACATTTTAAAAAAGTATAAGATGGTAAATATATAATTATATTCTTGTAAAAAACTATAATAAATTGACTAAGTTTATTGTAATTTTATATGTATTTATTTATTTAATGGGTGCAACTATAAGTTAATATATAATTGGTCATATAATTTTAAAATATAAATTGATAAAATTTATTTAGTTAATTTTAAATATTTTTATAGATTATTACACCTTAAATGAAAATAAATGATATAATAAAAATTTACTTATATATTTAAAAAGGGTTTAAGTTGCTTTTAGAGATAGCTAATTTTAATTATTTAAGTTGAATAAAACAAAATATAGCTAATATAAAGGTAAAAAGTAATTAAACATATAATGTATAATATACTTATTTATCTATATAAAGTAGGTAAAAATTAATAGCTTATAGTTAAAAGCTATAGTTTATTAAAAGTTATTTAATTATTTAAAAAAAAATTATATATATTAATTTTGAAAGTATATATATTATTATATAGTAAATACATTTTTTAATTTTAAATTGTTATTTTTAAAAATATAAAAAGCATTTAAAGAAAATATTAAATTTTAAAATATATATATATTAACTTAGAAATAGCAATTATAATTATATAAAAAAGTTGAAAATTCTAATATTAAAAGAAAAAATATTATACTTTACTTTATATAAAGTATTAAACTAATTAAAAATATATATTCCTATAAACTATACATACTTTTCCAAAGTATATCATTTAAAAATAACATAAAATATGCTAAAAAATAATAGTATATTAATAAAGTAATAATATATTTACTTATTATATTAAAATTAAAGTGTTAAATTATATATAAATAAATAATTGCAATAAAAACTAAAAAAATGAGCATACTTTTTTTTTAAATTATATTTTTTTACTAAATATTAGCTATAAAAATTAAAACTAAAAGAATTATAATTAAGTTTATATTAAAGGTAATATTATTATATAAAATTTATATTTATTTATTAAAATTGCTAGTATATATTAGTTAGAACAAGTTATTATTTTAAATACTTTTACTATATTATTAAATTTTTTTATTTAAATAATATTAAACTAATATATAAATAAGCAATTAACTACTTTTAATAGTAATTAATTTTAATTTTAAAAATTAAATAATAAAAAATTAAGCTAATAAAATTAGCTAAAAATTAAATGTATTTAATTATATTTATTTACCTTTTATATATTTAAAAGTATATAATATTTAGTATATTTTAATAAAAATTAATAAAAATTTATACTTAATATTTATTATATATAAGTACAATTAAAATTAAAATATTTTTTAGCTATTTTTTATAATTTTTTAAAGAATATCACTATAATAAAATTATAAATATATATTAAAATATTAATATATTTATATACTAAAAAAATATAGTATTTTTACTATATAATTATTAAAAAAAAGTTTATAGCTTATACTATATTTATAAAATAGATATAATAGTATAAAAGTAAGTTAATAGCTATAAATATTAAATATTTAACTTTTATTATAATTAAGTATGAAAAATATAAATATTATATATATATATATAACTTATATACTAAATATATAGGTTTATAATTAGTTTAAATAAATTATAAAATTATAGTATACTAAAGTATAGCCTTAGTATATTAATTTAAATTTTAAAATAGTTTTAAAAAATAGTTAGTATAATATTTAGATAAAGCTTTAATATAAAAAAAATTAAAAAAAATATATTAAATAAATATACTAACTATTTAAATAATACTATTTGAATATTTATAGCAAAGCTGCAAAAATAAATGCAAATTTAATAAATATAATATATTTTTAATTATATTATAAAAATAAACATTATATATATTAGCCTAAATAAAAATTTAAATTTAAATTTAACTATATAGTAAATTATAACTTATAATAATTTAGTAGTAATAAAATTAATTACTAAAACTATATTTTTATAATATAAAAATATTTAAAGCTTTATTTTAAATATATAAAAATTTATAGTTACTATTTATTAAAACTAATTTTAATATTAAAATTTTTATAGTATAGCTGCAAAAATATATAGGTTTACTTAAATAATTTTATAAAAAGTTTATTTAAAAAATTATTAAGTTATTTTAATATATAAATTTGCTATATAATAGTAAAACTGCTTTTTATATTATTATAATAATTAAAAATTATATTAAAAATACTAACATTAAGTTTTTTAATTAATACTAAAGTATAGCTTTAATACTATATATAATTTAAATATTAATTTAAATAAAAATGCTTAAAAGTTGTTAAAAAAAGGTTTATTAAAATTGTATATTATTTTTTCTTATATAATAAAAGAAAAAAATACTAATAATTTATAAAATTATATTAAATGTACTTTTTTTGCTTAGTAAAAAGGGTAGAATACTAGTAAAGCTAATTTAAAAAAACTTAAAAATAATTATAAAAAATATATAACTTTTAGCTATATAGTTTTAATAAAGTAGCTAAAGCTTAAAATTTATAAATACTAGTTATAAACTATAAAATTAAGTAATAAAAAGGTATTTTAATATAAATATTTTTTTTAAAGTTATTATAATAATTTTTTTTTTAATAAAATTTAATTTTTATATAACTTTTAATAAAATATATTAAAACTTTTAAAATTATATATATATAAAACTAAATAAATAATATTTATTTATTTAGTTAAAACTTAAGTATATTAAGTTTTTAAAATTTTATTAAGTCTTTTATATAAAAATTAGCTAATCATTTATTAATATAGTTTTAATTTTTATAGTTAAATAATAATAATAATAGTATACTAATATAAAAAGCTATATATAAAACTTTTATATTACTAACAATAAGCATATTTACTAAATCAAAGCTAAATTTTAAAACTAATATATATATATACATAGTAAATTTAGCTAATTTACAATATTTTTTTATAAGTTTTAAAGCTAGTTTTAATAATTATATTAAAGTAAAAAGTAAATTAAATTAATTTAACAGTTAATTTAAAGCTTAATATAAAATAAATAAAATAAATAGTTTATTTTTAAAAAAGATAAAAGGGATTTCTATAATTTACTAAAAATAATAAATATTAAAAAAAAGCTATATAAGTTTATTAATTTTATACTAAAATTAATAGCTAATAAAAAACTTTTAGTTTAAGTTTTTAGTTTTAATTAGCTTTTATTTTATTTTATAAACTATTAAAGCTATTAATAAATAATTTTTTAAATTAAAAACTAATAATTTAAAATTTATAATATATATATAATTTTACTTTGTATAATTATTAATAACTATTAATATTTTAAATTTATTTAGTTACTCATTTTTATAATTTATATATATTTTAATTACTTACTATAGCTTTTTTTTATCTTAATTAAATATAATACATAAATTATTACATTAAGTTTATATACTATTAAGTTTAAAATTACAGTATTAAATATATAATTATATAAATGTAAATTTGCCTTTTATTTGCATTTAATTTTTTAAAATGTAATAAAAAAAATTTTGCAACTTTTATAAATAGTTTAAATATAATTATAACTTAATAAATATTTTGAATTTTTTATATAATTACTAATTAATTATATACAAACTATTTTAAAAGCTTGAAATAATTTTTTTGTTTAGTTAAATTATATAAAATATAAACAAAGTATAAATATATATATTTGCAAATTTAAAATTAATAAAATATAAAGTTTTTTATTAGATTTGATAAATTTATGCTTAGTGCTACTAAATAAGTTTAATTTAGTTGATAATAAAATTAGATATAAAATAGTAAACCATTTTAATATAAAATGAATAAATAAAATCTACAATATTTGATAATATATAAATTTACAGTTTATAATAATTATTAATAGTATACTAGTTTTATGAATTAGAGAATATAGAGATAAACTTCTATAATCTAGTCTGTAAATAATAACAGAAATAAAGTGCCTTTTTTCAGTCATTTTTTAACTTTATATAACCCAGTATTTATCTAAAACTATTCTAAGCTATTTAGATTATATCCAAATTACATAATTAAGCTCAGTTCTTAAAATTAATAAATTTTAGGTGTTCACAATAAAAAATTATGCTAGTATCCTGCTTGCCAGTTAAAAATTATGCTGTTTTTATATAATTATAAATTTGGCTCAGCTACGCTTTTACCAAGATTCTTCAAAAAAGATGAAACAGAAAAACGTTTGATTTACTGAAAATACTGTAAAAAAATAATCTGAATAAATTTTACGTATTTTTAACCAAATCCTTTTTTGTTGCATTTTGGAGGTTTAACTTTATAGATTTTGTTATTTTAGTTCGATTTAATCGATATTGACAAATTAAAATATACTATAAAGTTATTAAGTTCCTATTTATTTTCCAAAATTATATTGGATAGGCTTTAAGGTTATAATTAAGAAAATTTACAGTTTAAATCTAAATCGATTTATTACAAATTTTTGTGATCTATTTACTAAAATCCTTTTAATATATTCTTTGATAAATTTTATTGAAAAAAGTGGAAATTTATTTTGTTTTCCTAATATGGGTACGGGTAGTTAAAGTGAACTTTACAAAATTTTCGATAATTTTTTTAATTTACATTATACGTTTTATAAAGATTATAATAAACGGCGTATTATAATAAGTTTTGTATATGTTTATAACCAGGTTCTGAAGCTTAAACGATAATCTTAACTATTAAAAATAAAATGAATAAATTAATAGCGAATTTTGATATATATAATGGCTTATTTTTGTTTTTTATATTTAAATATCTAGCCGTGTTGTTCTATTAAAATTAAACAAGAAATTGTAAAATACATTTTAAAAATTATCAGCATTCCTAAATTCTAGTATTTAAATTTTGAGATATACTGATACTACAGAAACGTTACTTTATAAAGTTTTGTCTGTTTAACTACATAAGTTTACAACTAAATTAAAAGTTTTAAATCTATGATTTTGTGTTTATTAAATTTTAAAATTTAAATCATATATTAAATAAACCGTAAAGTAGATACAAACGGTAAATATTTTATTTAATGCTTTGGTATATATTCTTTTAATGAAAAATTATGCGTTTATTTAAGGGCATAAATGTAAATATTAAGCCAAGCATTTACAAATTGTTTTAGTTTACAAGCTGCTAATATAATATATAAATAGGAATATATTTTATTTATTAACAAATTATATTATCAATTTTTCGATTGCTATAATTAACAGCCATGCTTTATATGCTTATAATTAAATTAAAAAATATCAAATTATAAACGAACTATAGCACAAAGTTCGAATTTAACTAAATACTCTGGGACATTGAAGTTAATTGGTATTCATTAACAATGCTGGTATATATTTCAATTTTTTTATAGTAGATACATTATTTTTATAGCACGATTATTTAGCTTTTTTAAAAATGATAATTAAAATATTTTATACTCGAAAATAATATTAAATTAACTTGATATAACTACTCTACTCGCACAATTAAAAAAAAGTTTACATGTATAAAACTTTTACCAATTTATAAACAGATGCTATTTTAATTTTATAATATATATTTTTTAAAATTTACGTTATTAATGGGTATTTCTCTATAAATTTGAAATAGGTTGTAGGAATTTGTAATTAAATTGTGTATATATTGAAATTAAAGAGTAAAACAAAATTTATCTAGTTATTATATAGTGATCGCTATATTTAAAAAAAAAGAAATGCAATACATCTTTATTTATTGATAATATATAATTTTAATTAATAAAAAAAATGCAAATTTAAGTAAAAAATAGCGATATAATTTTTCGAGAGCTTGAAGCATTTGAAATGAAGCAGTGACATCACGAAAGAAAAGTAGTACTATATAACAAAAGTTTACATATATCTAGTTTGAAAATATGACTAAAACATATATATATTTATTAGAATCTATTCAACAAAAATAAACCAGTAGAAACGAAAACCAACTTCAAATCCTCATTCAGATCATCCATAAAGTTGAATTTTAGAGGTAAACCGAACATATCGATCGAAGCTACTATATCCTTACTACGATTATCGTTAACTAAGATTAGCCTGAACGGTTTATTATCTATTATTTCCAACTTCCAACTGTATGTAACCACCGATTTAAAGTATATAATTCGGATTACTGAAACGTTTAAATTTTTACCTAAAATGAACTCAAATTTATGATTGTAGTTGAACTTGTCCGTTTTCGAAACTAAAGCTAATATATATTTCTTATATAGAATAGATAACTTCTTTGGTTTTATCCCACAGCTTGCTTCACCGTCGTAAGTTATCAAACTTGAACTACTTTTACCTACGAAGTTGAAAGTGTACTGTACGTTTAAATTGATCGCGTCCAATACTGTGTAGAACTTTTTACATTTGATTATAAAGCTGGTATCGTAGCCTTGACTATATTCCTTTGCATCCGGAATTGCATCCTTACAATTCGGTATGTTTCTAGTTGCTAATACTTTTAAATCCATATGCATTTTAATATTTTTATTTTATGATTTAAATCAACTATAATTTTGAACTATTTATACGAAAATTTACGTTGAGATTTTATTTATTTTTAGTAGGTTTAGTTTATGCTTAAAAGCTAATATCCTATTTTTAAACGTGGTGTTCTACTCATTTTGACAGTCTAACATCATAGCTAGTCTACACAGCATACGTTCTTAAAAGTACTTTTAGTCTACTATGACAAACTTTAAACGTACTTAACGCTTACTTTCATTCCCACCCTAAAACTGGAGTAAGGGTCGAAACGGGAGATATTTATTAAAACTGGGATCGAAAGCGAATTATAGAAATATTTTATTTTATTTTAGGCTGGTGCTCGCTGCACTTTTAAGGAAATGTTAAGTGTATGTCTAATAGCGCTACTGCATATAAAAACTTTAAAAACCTTATTTTCGGTCTTGGCTCTGGTCTTAATCGGTATAGTTTGGGACCGGCTTAGGGGTATGAAGTCACTTCAACTTCACAGTCAGTGACGGTATCCAAGGCCCAGGAAACATCCTATTTAAAGTTATACCATCGGATAAGAGCTCCGAGTTTTGATCTAGAATGTTATCGATGACTAAATTCCCAAAAGCAGTAAACATCACCTTTATTATACCTTTTGTACTACTACAGTAATATACGTATTATAAAAAGTTTGCATATGGGAAAAAATAATTAATCTTTTATGCTTGTTAATTTAATTTGCTAAAAAATAAGCAAATCTATTTTAATTGAAACCAAATTAGTAATTTAAAAGAAATTAATTTAGATTTAAATTGCAGATTTTCTTATTTAAAATTCCAAGATCTTATCAAATATATCTGGTTAAAAAATGGGAATGTAAACTCTGAGCTGTGATTGTTACTTGTATCCTCTCTCTATTTCAAATTCTAGAATTTTGGTCCTCTTTCTAGTTGGTATAATTTAAATACTCTATTTATTACTTCTTTAAGCTATGCAATGGCAGAGCATAATATAGAGCTCTTTTTTCTTGCTTAGTTTTATTAGTTATCTTAATAGTAACCTATACTATATTCACTCTTTCCTTCTATCTACTAGCATAAAGTTTGTCTTTGTTTTTCTTTTTTACCAGTCTTTTTCTTAATGCATTATTTGATTGTTGTAATTTTAGCAAAAACTTAAGCTTAGTTATCTATTTACTATAATAATAAAATTTCCTCTTCTATTTTATATTTAAAAAAATTACTAATAAATTAAATAAAAATGCTAAAATTATTATTTTATAACAATTTACAAAAATATAGCTTTATATATTATAGCTAATTTTATAACTATAATTAAAAATTAAAGTAAATAAACTTATTTTAACTATTTATATAAAAATATTCTACTTTAAAAACTACTCAAGCTAAGAAATAATAAACTAATTAAGGGTTTTAATTAAAAGTATAACAAGTAAATTATACTAAATTAGCAAATTTTATTATTATTATTAAATCTATAATAATTCTATCTAATAAAAAAATATAATTTAATTAATTTATTTTAGCCTAAGTAAAGAAAAAAAATATTTATCTAAGTAAAATAAATATAACTTAATATTAATAAAAGTTATAAGTATTAAATAGTAAATTTAAATATATAGTTTATTTTGACAAAAATAATAACAAGTATTTATTTAAGTATTACTTTTATATAGTTAAGTTTAAATAGCTTTTATTTAAGTAAAAATAGTAATAAATACTTAATTTTTATTACTATTTTAATATACTTTTTATATATTTTTAAAATATATAACTATATTATATAAAAAATATATACTAAATTTAATTAATTATTTCTAAAAATATTATAATAAATTTAAAACAAAAACCTAATTTAGCTAATTTAATAAATATAAAAAAGTTAATAAAATAGTAAATTTAAAAAATATATTAAATCTAAATAATTTAAAATTTTTAAATTAGATAAAAATAATATAAAGTTATAAATTTTAGTTAATTATAAATTAAAAATATATACTTATTTTATATTAAAATTAGCTTATAAAAAATTTTAATAAATATATAAATAATAAAATATTTTAAATTTTTAATAAATTAATGTATAAAAACAATAAAAATAAACAAATTTTAATAAATAATATATAAAAATAAAATAAGCTAAAATAAAAAATAAAAAATATTAATTTTTTAAAGAAAAAAGTTCTAAAAGCTAATTAGTTAAATAAAAATAAATAAAATTTTAAGTTAAAAAAAAATAAAAATAAGTACTAATATTATAATATAGCATTAGTTTTATATTTATATAAATTTAATTTTTAATTATATTTTATAAAATGGTAAATATTATTACTTTTTTTCTTCTTTAATTTTCTTATTTATTTTTATTAATTTTTTGGTTTTTATTAATTTTTAGTAAATTAAATAATAATAATAAAAATATATTTATAAAATGCATTATTCTAATTTATATTAAAAAATTATAAAAGCTTTTTAAGTTTATTTAATAATTTTTAATAAATTAATAAATTTTTAGCTATTTTAATTTATAAAATAATAATAATAATTTATTTTTATTAAAATAATAAATAAGAAAATATTTTATTTTTTATTTAATTTTTATTTAAAATAAATATATAAATTTTTATTAAATACTTAAAATAAAATTAATATTAAAAAGTATATATATTTAATATTAAGTATAATTTCATTTTTTAATAAATTTTTAATATAATTTAATACTTTTTTTTATATATTTAATTTTATATTTGAAGCTTTTATTAAAAATTATTTTTTTTTTACTAATACTACTTTACTTATATCTATTTTTATAAATATTTTTTATTTATTATATTATATTTTAAAGTTTATTATAAACTTATTTTAAGTAATAAAATTTATTTTAATTTACTACTTACTATATTTTACTATTTATACTGTAAAATAAATTTTTTTAATATATTTTCTAGTTAATTTTAAATAAAATATTTAAAAAAATTTAATATTATTTTAAAAAAGCTAATTAAAAAATAATAATAAACTTAAAATATAAAAATTTACTATTTTAGATTATTTAAATTAAATTTAATAAGGTTTATATATATTTTATACTAATAATTATAAATATTTTAAGTATATTTTTTATTACTTTTTTTGTACTTTTAATTTTATATTTTATTTTTTATTACTAAATATTCTACTATATTAACTTAATAAAAAAATAAAAAATAAAAAATTAGTTTTTAAAATATTTTTTTTTATTTTAAAAAATAGTTATAAAATTATATATATAGCTAGCTAAATATATAATTTTACCTTTTCTAAAGCTTAGTTTATTATTATTTTTAAATTATTTTATAATCTTTTTATATTTTAGATTTAGTTATTTATATAATTAATAATAAAATTAAACTATTAGTAAATTTATATTTATTGTTTAAAAATTAAAAAATTTAACTAAAATTAATAATAAACTATTTATTTAGTAAATAAAAAACTATAAATATAATAAATAATAAATATTAATTATTTATCTAAAATTAAAAGCTATTTTAAATATTTAATAGCTATTAAGCTTTTACTAAATGATTTAAAAATATAATAAAACTAAAAGTAGATTAATTTTTTTCTAAACTAAAAGTTAAAACTAATAATAATAAACTTTTTAAATAATAAAAAATTATACTTTCTAATTTTATTTTTTTATATTTTTTTAATTATAGTTAATTATTAGCTTTTGTCTTAACTATAATTATATTTTTATATATTATTTTGGCATTATATATTTTATATAGATTTTTTATGCTTTTATTTTTATTTTAGCTATTAATTTAAATTTAAAAAAAGTTTATATTTACTAAATTTAATAAATTATATTCTTTTTCAAACTTTAATATAAATACTTATTTTTAGTTATATTTTAAAAAAGATAAATTTTATAATTAATAAAATAAATAATCTTATAAAAATTTATATTATTAATTTTTTAAATTTAATATTAAATATATATAAATATATTTAATATTTTTTAAATTTAATAACTTTAAATATTTAAAAACAAACTTTATTAAATTAAATTAAAAAGTTAAAATAATATATTTATTTTAAAATAATTTGTCTATTTATTTAACTTATAAAAAAATTACTTTTAAAATTTTAATTTTATATTAAATGGAAAAAATATATAGGTTTTAATTAAAAATAAATTAAATCTTATTATAAAGTAAATATAAAAAGCTAAAAATTATAATATTTTTATAATAAAAGTATTTTTTATTAGTATTTATTAAAATATAAAATTTTATTACTATTAAAAAAATTAAATTTTTAAGAAAATAATATTAAAAATTTAAAAATAAGCTAAAAAAAATAAAATCTAATTCTTTTAAAAAAAACTATATTTAAAAATTTTAAGAAGAAAAACTAAAACTAAATTAAATTTATTAAATTACTATAATTATTTTAATAAAAAAAGTATTAAATATTAAAAATTATATAAATTTACTAAAAAATAAAAAAAAGTATATTAATTAATATATTTAAATCTTTAAAATAATAGTTAATTATATAAAAATTAATTATATTATAACTTTAAACTACATTTATATAATATTAATTTAATAATTTTTTCATATTTTAATTATAAAAAAAATTATTTTTATATTTATATTAAATTAGCTAATATTTAAAATAAACCTTATATAAATATTAAAAAAACTTTAAATAAGCTTAATAAAAAAGCAATTAAATAGTATATAATATATTTTTAAAATAATTATAAAGATAAAAAAGCTAAAAAATATATAATTTGCTACTTAAAAAAGGATTTACTAAACTTTTAAAATATAAATATTAGCTTAATAAATTTAATATTTTAAAAAAATTAAAAATTAAAAAATAATTAAATTAAAATTTTAAAAAAATAGTATAAATTGATATAGTTTTTTTTTTAAATATAAAAATTATAAAAATAACTATATTTAAATTTTATATAAAATCTTTTATTAAAATTATTTACTTTTTTTTATTTATATAAAATTTTTTTAGCTTTTATTATTTTACTAAGTTTATTTTAAAAAAACTTATATTTATAATAAATTTTAATTTATTTTTAAAATTATTAGTATATATATAATAAGTATTAGTAAATTTATAAAGTGTAATAATATATTAATCTTATAATAACTTTTTAAATAAGCTAATAAATAATAGTTTAATATTAGATTTATTTTTAATAAATATAATTTATACTTATATATTTATATATTTAGTAATATTATATTTTAATAAAAATTAAATAAACTTAATAAACTTTATATCTTTATTAAATAAATTAGAAATAAAATTATTAATTACAAATACAATATTATTTATTTATTTATAATTTATATTTAGCTATATAAATATATATTTATGTAATAATTTATAAATAAGTATACCACTATATAAATTATAATATTATTTTTAACTAAAAAATATTTAAATTTAAATTTATTACCTTTTTAATTTTACTATTAATATATAGTTTATATAATAAAATATAACATACTTTATATTTACTATTTTAAATTTATAAATATATTTTTTTAAGTAATAATTTTATATTATTATAATTAATATATTTTAAAAATATTAATAACATATATTTATATTTATATTTAAAATATATTTTTTTAAATAATTTTACTAAATATTAAAAATATTAATCTAATTACTAAGTAGTTAAATTAGTTTATATAATAATAGTAAACATTATAATTATATATATATATTTAATATTTTATAAATTTTAAGCCTACTATTTTAAACTTTATTTTTTTAAAAAGGTTTATAAATTTTTACTATTTTACTATTTTTTTAAAATACTAAGCTTAAAATATAATGGTTTATAAATATATAGTTTATAAATTATTATAAAATAAAATTAAAAGAAAATTTAAATTTTAATATAATTAAAAAGCTATTATTTAATAAAGTAAATACTTTATTTATATTTTTTTAACAGTTTTATTTAATAAAAATAAAAATAGTAGTTTATATAAAAATATTTAAAAAGGATAATTAATTTTATATTATTTATTAAATAAATACTTTATAAATAAATTTATACTAAAAATAAGTTTATATAAGAATTATTTTTATATAAATTAATAATTTTAATAAATTTAAGTATATAATTTTAATATTAATTTTTTTTATTATAATTAAAATAGTAAGTTTATATATAGTTATAAATTTAAAATATTAAATTTAAAACTTAAATATATATAAATATTAATAAAATACTTTTTCTTATTAGTAAATTTAATTTTTTTAGTCTATATAATAATAAAATATTATTATATAAAAATATATAAAATATTTATATAAAATTAATTATATTAAAATTAATAGAGTATATATAAACTATATTTCTAATATTGAGTTACTAATAATAAATAACTTTTATACATATATAAGTAAAAAAATATATATAAGCTATAAATGCTAAGCTATTATATATTAAAAAGTTTAAAAGCTTTAAATCTAAAATTGAAATAAATTTGGATAAATAAATAAATAAATTTAATAAATTTAATAAATTTAATAATAAAAATTCTATTAAAATTGCTAATAAAAAGATTTTTAAATTATAATTATAATTAGCTTTTTTATTACTTAATATTAAAACTTTGTTTATTTAGTAAATATTAAATTATAGCTATATTATTATTTTTAGAAGCTAAATAACTTTAATTATAATAATAATATAAAGCTTAGAAAATTATTAATACTATTAAAACTAATATAATAAATTTAAAAAATAAACTTATAATATAAAAAAAGTTTTTAAAGCTTAATATTAATAATATTCATAATTAAAATAATGCTTATAATTAGTTTAAAATAGAAAATATAATTAAATATAAATTTAAAAATAATTAATATTAATTTTTTATTAAATAAAAAATTATTTATCAGATTAAAATAGCTAAATAAATTAATTAGATATAAATTATAAAGGCTTATTAAATAAATATTAAAGTAGTTAAAAAAGGAATTTATTAAACTTTTAGTTTATAAATATTAGTTTAATATCTTAATATTTTAAAAAATACTTTATTTTATTAATATTTAATATATTTGTATATATATATAATTAGCTTACTTTAAATGTTATTTTATAGTTTTTAGTAAAAGCTAATTGATATATTTTTTTAAACAAATTTTAAAACTAAAAAATTTAATTATTATATAAATAGTAAAAAAAAATTTTAGTAAAAAAATATAGCATTTAAATAATTATAATATTATAAGCTATATTAATATTTATTCTTTTAAATCTATAAATATATATTATTTAATTTAATAAAAATACTAATTTATAACTATACTTTTATTAAGTATTAATTAGTATAAAAATTAAAATTAAAAATAAAATTTATATAGCTTAGTTATATTTAGCTATACTAATAAAAAGTATATTAAAAAGATTAAAAAGTAAATTTAAAAGCTTTATTTAATATTTTTAATAGCTTTACTAAGTAAATAAATTTCTGATTAACTTAATATTTTATTATTAATTTTATTTAATTTTATATTAAAGCTTTTTACTAAAATAGTAGAATTTTTTTATAAATTTTTTATTTTAATTTTATTTTATTTTATATAAACTATTATATTTTCTAATATATAAATAGTTAAGTTTAAATCTAGTTAATTATATAAATATTTACTATATTTAAATAAAATTTTACTATTAGTAAAACTAACTACTATTGCTATTACTAACTTAATATTATTATAATAATAAATTAAGTTAAAAAATATTAATTAAACTTAATTTAAATTTAAATTTAAAGTAACTAAATTTATATTAAAATATTTTTATAAAGTTTAAAATAGTAAGATTTTTTTAAACTAATATAACTAATATATTTATATTATTATAGCTTATAAAATATATAAATATAATAATAATATAATAGCTAATTTTTTATATAAAACTTTATTTTATTTTTTTAAATACTTTTTACTCTATAATTATAATTTTAACTAATTATAAAAATAATTAATTTTTTTATATTTTATTTATTTAATATAAAAAAACTATATATAATTTTATAATAATCTTATATTAAAAAAAATATAAAAAATAAAAAAATAATAATAATTATATATAGTTGTATATTATTTTATAAACTGTTTTAAATATTTATTTATTAATTAAAAGTTTTATAATTATAAGTATTTTTAATTAATATAATTTTTTTAATAAAATCTAATTTAATAATGTATATTTTTGTTGAAAGGTATAGTTTTATATAAAAATTATCCAACAAAGTAGTTTTAGATTTAATTTTTAGAAATAGCTTAAATTTAATCTATTAAAAATCTAAAATTTATTATTTAACCTCCTTTTAATAATAGTATTATCTATCTTTCTTAATAGTTAGAACTACTTTTCTTATATAATAAATTTTATTGCTAGGTATTTAAACACTTAAAGTTTAAAAATAATAATAATATAATTTATATTTATAATATATTTACTAATTTAAAAATGATTAAAGTTTTATATATTTAACAAAAAATATTTAAGCTTATTATTTTTAACTATAATACTTTTTATTAGATTTTAAAGGCTAAATGCTATTATTATAGTTTTAGTTAAATTAAGCTAAATTTGATATTTTAAATAATAAAATTAAAAAATATTAAAACTGTTAATTTTAATTTAAAGTAATTTTATATTAATTTGAAAATTTCATTAAATAAAATTTATAGTTTAAATATAAATTTATTAGCTTTAAATTACTTATTCACTTATAAGTAAAATTCTTTTATTATACTTTTTTATTAACTTAATTAATAAAAGTAATAAGTCTAATAAATTTATAAACATATAATAAGTATATAATAAATAACTAATGTAAAATTTTCTTATTAATAAACTTTATAAATTCATATTTTAAAGCTATATATATTGATATAGTAAATTAAGTCTAATAATAGCTACTATTATTTATAGCTTTTTTTTTAAATTTCACTACCTATTTAGTTACTTTTACTTATTTATTTATAATAATAAATCTTTAACTACTTATTCTACAATTCCATAATTGAAAATATACATATTTAAAATTTTAATATAATTTATTAATATAGCTGCTAAAAACTGTAATTATATTGAAAAAATAAAACTTCAAAAATAAATAAAAAAATTAGATTTAATGTGCTATACAGCCTTAGATATCTAGAATTAAAGAGTCTGATTTATAAATAGCTAGAATTTATTGTATTTATTATCAAGAAACTTGAATTGCATATATAAAGTTTGGCGGAATACGTTGTATATAGAGCCTAGGTAATCTCCGTTTAGGCAAAGTACAGTAACAGCACATTTAAGTGGAATAATATTAAACTTTCAGATTGTCGTACAAAAGATAAATATTTTTTAAATAAAAATGGGTCATCGTATCAATTATCAGTTTATAGCTTTTAACCAACTAATCTAGAGCTATCACCTCTTAAATGCCACTATGCTATTTACAATATATGTTTGGGAACTTCCGACTAGTTCAGCATTAAAGTTATATGCTTATATAACCTTAATTTTTCGTAAATTTCTATATGGTAAAATATTTTTAAAATTCAATTATTTTCAGTATTTTAAGAAATGTAATGTAATTTTTAAGCCGGATTCAAGTCTTAATTTTTTTGGAGTTTAAATTTTATAACCTTTATGTAAACCAAACTTGCATTCAAACAAATTAGCTTTTTTATAAGAAAATGTTACCATTTTTGGAAAATATAAATAATGTATACACTAGTGGACTCCAATTTCTAACTTTAGCTTATAGCCGCTAAGGTACATCCTAAAAAATCGTACTATCCGCAATTTTAAGTTATTAGTAGATATTTAGAAGGTTCATTTTTTTTAGAGTTTAAATATAAAAGTTGTTAGTTTTAATTACAAAATTAATTTTGTATAAAAGTTTTAAGTTTCAACAAAAATTAAATTTGATTGAACGCTAAATTCCAAACTATGAGCTAATAAGCTATTCTAAACTTAAATTTTATTTAACCTTTTAGAATTTAATTCTAAATATTCTGCAACATAATTAAACGATCTCATCTGCTAAATAATACTAAATCCAGTTTGAAATTTAGTTCAATTAAAGTGGTGAATTTTAAAAGTCGCCAAGTTAATTTAAGTTTTCGCACTTTTATTGTGATCCAGATATGCTGTTTTAAAAAATTAATGATTTAAATAAATCTATGTAACTACCTAAAGTAAATTACGTAAATATCGTATTTACGAAAATTAATTGACTAATTTTAAGTAAATTTATTGATAAGTTTAACTAGTCTACCAACTCGATGATCGGTTTTGCTTTGACGAGTCCAACTCTTCAACCATCCTTATTGAACTAAATTGCCATAAAACGGTTGTATACCACCACCTTGCTCTAGTACCGATTCTCAAGTCTAGATAATTAGAATTTATGTGATTAATAATTTGAAAATCGTATTATGAGTTCAATTTTTTATGCTAAAAGTTATTTTAATCAAGAGAATTTTGAAACTATTCGCGAACCTACTTCGATTAATTGGAATTAAGATTCGCCCGGATTAAAATAATTATAAATAGCATATAACTAATAATTGTAAAACTTGGTAATATAGAATATAAATATATATTTGTCTACTTTTGATTTTAAATTCCCATTATTAAAGATATCGATTATATGCAAGCTGGCCTTACCCTATAGATTTATAAGATTGAAAACCGAGGCATAAAAAATTTATAAAATATAATTTTTAGATTTATTCAATGTTTATTATAAGTTTAAATAGTTTGGGTGCTATAAATGTTATTTCTCCGCAATTTTTCAAATCAACAAATTTAAAAGCGATAATTTAAAATCATATCAAAAAGCCATATTAGTAAGTTTATGCACAATTAATTAACTAAATTAAAATTACTATATTTATTTATTTTTTTTCCTCAATTTGATTACAGTAATAAAGTGAGATTTTTTTAAATTAATGATTTCAAATTTCGATATAAATTTAAGTCAAACAGGTTTTTTAAATGAGTATGGCGGAATATTTTTGAACTTCTAAATGTCAAACAAAGTTTGAATTTAGAAATATTTTTTAGGTTATTTTTTAACTTTTAATAGTCAATACAATTTATAATTCACATAATTTTTGAAAATTTACACAAAATAAAGTTAAGGCTAAATTTTTACTTTAACAGCTTAAATAAAACTCAATACTGATTAAGTGAAAATGCCTCTAAACCCAAAATCTAGATTTCAAATAGTGTAATACTAGAAAAGTTATAAAATTTTTATATTATTATTAATATAGTCTATAGTTTGACTTTCTATTAAAGTGTATTATTTTAGTATTGTACTACTAATACTAAATATATATATTAAATAAATAAGCTTAAAAATTATTTATTACTTATTTATTAACTATTTTTAAATAAATATAATATATATATATATCTCTTTTACTACTTAATATAGTAAAATTAATATATATATATAAATATAATAAGTATTCATAGCTTTTTTAATTATTATATTAATGACCTTTATTAAAATAAGCATTTTAAAATTTAGAATATATATAGTTTAATAATTAATAAAATATTTAGAAATTTTAATTTAAACTACATTATATTATAAATATTTTATCAGTATAAGGATTTAAACTATATATTTAGTTTTGATATTTTAAAATTTATATAAATATATTTAAAGCATTTCATTTTATAAATATAATATTATTTAGCTTATAAAGTATAAAAACATACTATTAAAAACAAGTAGTATAATAGTTTATTTATTTATTTTCTATTTTATTTTATTGAATAAATTAAAATAGTTATTAAATAATTGTTTAAATTAAATAAATTATTTGTTTAATTTATATTATAATTATATATTTTTAATATTTAGTTAATTAAATTTTTTAATTTATAATTAAAATAATAAATATACTTATTTAATATATATATTAATAGTTTACTTTAATTTTTATATAAATAATTAAATCTATTTTAAATATATTAAATATACTATTTAATTAATTTAATTTAAATACTTTATTTTTAAATTATAAAATTATTATTATTAAAATTTTATAAAAATTAATATATATATTTAATAAAAATAAGT